>JARHVA010002650.1:1637500-1667500 GCA_037957365.1 Torreya grandis
TCTATATAGTCTTCCTTTTGTTTTATGTTGTTCATTTATTTTTAGCACCTTTATTTTTGGGTAGCATGACTTTGTAGCCCAATGGCATAGATGAAAGCACTGAGATTCTAGTTTTTACTCCCTTCAATCGCTTCTATTTTCAATCGATGGAAATTCCCCAATTAGAGCTAGATATTGTTCCCAAAATCTGTCACTTGCTTTTGAGGACAACATGCTGACCATTTTGGTCCTACAAGCCAAAATTCTCTCTTTCTTTCTTTCAAAATTTTCTGAGTAGTTAAGTTTTTTCAAATATTCAAGCCTTTTCAGCTG
The DNA here is from genome assembly GCA_037957365.1 of Torreya grandis. Taxonomy (NCBI): domain Eukaryota; kingdom Viridiplantae; phylum Streptophyta; class Pinopsida; order Cupressales; family Taxaceae; genus Torreya; species Torreya grandis. Next base: position 1,637,813 of record JARHVA010002650.1, read on the forward strand.
AGGAAGTCATAGGTTCAATAGGCGGGCTTTCTCAAAGGGAATTTCAAAACACTGAAGGCATTTACTTAGTATTTTGAGGATGGTTCAATTCAAAGGTTTAATCAAAAGACTTAACAATAGGCTTAAAATAATTAGAATGAACCACTTTGAACCATTGAACTATTGAACCTTGAAATTTGAAAGGTTCAAAGTTCAAAGGTTCAACATGTTCAACAAGTTCAAAAGACTTAGAGAATAAAAGGAGTCAAAGAGATAAGGTTAAACCATTGAACTGATGAACCTTGAACTAAAATGGTCCAAATGTTTAAGGTTCAATGAGTTGAATAAGTCTGACAAACTTAAAGAAAAGAAGGAATCAAAGAGTGAAGATTGAACTGTTGAACTGTTGAACCTCAAACCAAATGAGTTCAAAGGTTCAACAAGTTCAAAGAATTTGATGGACTTAGAAAAGGAAAGGATCCAAAAAGTTTGAAGCTTCAAAAGGTTCAAAGAAATATATCGAACCATTGAACTGTGGAACCTTGAATTGAAATGGTTCAAAAGGTTCAAAGGTTCGATGAGTTCAATAAGTTTGATGGACTTAGAGAATAAAAGGCTTCAAAGAAAGAGAATGAATCATTGAACCATTGAACCTTGAACCCAAAAGGTTCAAAGGTTCAAAGGTTTCAAAGAGTTCAAAGTTCAAATGAGAGCTTTGAGTGAATGGATGAAGCAAAAGATTCCAGGAAGAAGTTCAAATAAATGGTTCAACTGAAAAAGAAAAGAAAGTGAATGCGGCCCTTCACAAAACATTCAACCATTGAACCTTTGAACCTTTAAACCATTGAACCTTTGAACCAAAAGAGTTCAAGGTTCAAGGTTTAAATAAGTTCAAAGTGACCAATGACATCCCCATGGACGTCAATTTCAGGGTGATGGAATAACCATTGATTTTCAAAAGCCTTGAGAACAAACTCAGCGACCAACCAAGGAAGGAGTCGAAAGACTATCAGAAAGTGGGAAGGTATCCCCAAGAGCTTATATTACTTAGGAAGAGACAAAATGTGGCAAGGAAAGAGAGAATAACTATAGGAAATCCAAAAATATTTGTAGGAGAGTTATTTCTAGTAGGTGGAACAGTCCACTAGGTGGACATCAGGGAACATAAACATTCAAGGACGTGGCCTATTTTTCTACATTAAGTAAAGGCAAATGGAAAGCCATGTAAGTATCTAAAAGAATACTATACAACCCATGCTTAGGAGGAGACATTTGAGATAATTCAGAATGCCAAAGTCAAGGCCGATGACCTGTTCTAACATGGCCCTTTCACAGATATTCAATGCATTCAATTCAGCATGGGCCGTTTTCATGAGAACAATCACCCAAGTATTTCTTGTGAGGCTATATATTGTAATATCCCATTTTTTATAAGGGATATCTCTCTATTATTAGAGGTGAAGCTCTACCCAAACTGAAAGTCAATCCTGAGACTTTGAGCAAAGACTTTTAATCATATTTTGTTAAATGAATGAGAAAGTAAGTGACCTTTCAAACTTTGTGTTGGAATAAGCTTGAGTCATCTAGGAAATTGTTCTTATGTCTATTTCCTAAATATAGTCTTGTTAATTTAATCAAACAAGCAAAACAAGTGGAAGTAAGATGAAAGATGTCTTGAAGCTGACTGTGGGAGACTTTGTGCTATCATAATTGTCTTTTGTCTGTGTTTTGTGTAAAGGATACTAGAGAGACTTTGAGCTCTCTTTATCCTTCATTATCCTTTACTCTGTTATAGTTTTAGGTGCATACTTTAAGTTTAATTTAATCCTACTATGTTACTTTGTCCTAATCAGTAGCATAGACAATGAAAGAGTTTGTGCTTTCATTGGGTTTTTATGGTTTCTGTTACTACCCAGGAAGAATCCTACTATTGGCTGAATATCACTTCTAAAAAAAGAGAAGTGCCTTCAGTAATTACACTATAATTCTCCTCTATTCTATGAACATCATCTCTAAAAAAATAGAGATGGATGGTATGATTTCACCCATGTGTCTATTTTTATCTTATATATATATGTGTGTGTGTGTGTGTGTGTGTGTGTGTGTCTATATATATATATATATATAGTATATAAATTATAGGGAACCTCTCCTTGATGAGAGGAGAGATTTATCTCCTTATGATGTGGTAGACCTACACATTTTGCCGATTAAATATCCTTATGCTATGGTTGATGTAACCTATTTTGCCTTCAGTCAGTTGGTGACAAAATATTCACCCAACAAGATCAAGCCACCTTTTGGAGACAATTATGGATCCCTTACATCATAAAACAAGAACCTTTAACCACATATTTGACATACCAACCCACCACTTCCATTATCCAACCATCATAAAATTGAATCGATATAAATCTCTACCAACCCAACCATTTCTCAACCTTACAAAGTAACCAAATCCCAAATAACCAAATAATCCTCTATCAATCCAACCAAACCAACCAAAAACCTTGGCATCTTCCCTACACAAAGCCTTAATCATCCATCCTTAAAATTGGAGGTAACCTCACTAGACCCACCAACCAAACACCAAACCAAATCAACAAAGGAGGTGAAGCCACCAAAATACTATAAATCCAAACTTCTACCTCCCTCAACCTTACCCTATATCTTGGGGCCTCATCCCTCTACTTTAATTAAGAAGCTAACTATCTCAACCAAAATCCAAATAGTGTTTTTGGTTATGCCATCACTCTTTTTTTTTGACATGACCATATTTATGAAGCCATCAATAACCAAACTAACTACCTCAACATATTATACCTCCAACTCATCAACTCCCTTACCTAAACCAAAATTATCAATTAAGGACACAACTTTACCCAAGACCTCTACCACCAAGCCTATTCCTAAAAAGACTTCCATCTCACCAACCAAGGCTAAAACCTCTAAACACTCTCCACCTTTAGTTGATTCTTATTCAACTATTTTCCAAAGGTTACTACAATCCTCTTGCTTGACCTTACCTACTATCAGACCATTTGACTATTTAGGTCCAAAACCCATCTAGTTTAATGACTACCAAGTATGATCTTATTAGAGGACACCTAGGCATGACATGAAGAACTGCAAAGCTCTCCAAACCATAATCCATCAGATTTATGATGAGGATGATATATTAATAGATGAACCTCCCATGAGCCCACAACCAATCCAACAAATAATAACCACTACACAATGCCTACCTACTCCCCTATCCTCACCTTAGAGTGACGAGGAACCAAACCAATCTCTTACCCTAACTCTTCCCTCCATCCATACTATCCATGTGGTCACCCAATCACATGCTCAACAAAAGGATAAGGGGAAGGATAAAGTATTTATCCCATGGACATACCCATCTTCCACCTCCCAACCAAGTAAAATTAAAGCACCCTCACCTTCATCCAAACCCAAGTTATATATCTTGGGTACCTCTTAATCTAACCCCTTTGAATCAATTAAAAGAGTGGTTCTAAAATAACTTCACCAAACCTCAATAAAAATGAACCTATACGAGTTGATTTTTACCTCAGCTCATCATCATCAAGCAATGATAGAGGCATTTTAATCAATAAAGGTCCAACCTAAAGACCCTCAACCTTTGGCAACCTTTATTGGCTCTCTCCAAATTTCCAACCTTATCACCTTCAAAGATTCAAAAATACATTCTATCCACCCTGACGACCTAAATCCCCCTCTTTTCATCACTACCTACATCAACCAAACCTACACCAAATGGGTCATGATTGATGGGGAAGCTAGTATTAACATTATATCCTCCCATGCCTATGATCAACTTAAACCACTAAACAATGTCATGTCTAAAACCTCAACCATCCTCTGATCCTTTAATGACACCATGACCACTACTCTAGGAACTATTGTCCTTCACATTCCCTTAGGACCTCACACACTCCCATAACTCTTCTATGTAGTGGAAGGTGGATTATAATATAATTTTTTGTTAGGATGACCTTGGATCCGCTCCATGGGTTGTGTACCCTCTACCATTCATCGTTACATGAAATTTGAGCACGAAGGTCATGTTATCACTATACAAGCTAACCCAAGTCCCTTTTTGTCATGTAATATCACTTATCAACCTAATGACATCTTATTACCTCTATATAACACACCCTCATCAACCAAAGACAAACCCCTAACCACAAAAGATGAATCCATATCTTCTTCTACCAATGATGCATCTACTAGCTCACCAATCCCCTCAGATCAAATCCCTACCATAGACCACTTAGAATCGACAATCTAATGTATTTCACTTAGGGAGTATTGCCTCTTGACCTTTGACACTTTCCTACTCCCCATGAGTATGGGCAGCTTAACAACCAACCAAGGTATGACCCCAATATCAGAGTCATTATTCCCTTTAGAGATTCAAACTGTCAAACCCATTTCATCTATGCAGGACTCAATAAACCCCTTGGTGCTTCTATCACCTATTTTTAACCTTGACCATTCACCTTTACCTTCTCCAATCTAGATAAACTAAAATCTGCTCAAACATACCTCCATAGGTGTGTTTGAAAGGGATTTAGTCTTGGATGATATGAGCATGGCCCACATGAGTTCATTTCAAATGAGGCCAAAAAAACTCATGAGAAACATGGCCTCAACTTCATTCTACCCATAAAGAAAACCAAGCCACCTACTATCACCACTATTTAGGAACACATCCCTTCCTCACCAACCCTTTCTCCACTTGAGTGTGAGGATAATGACATAATCCCACCTAATTTTTTTTCATCAACATGATCAACCTTGGACCCCTAACTTATTAAAGGGATGGGGTGACTGTAACTATCCTTATGACCCATCCTAAGATGATAGGGGATGACTCTCCTACCATTAATATCATTTATTGTTAGGATGATGATTCCATTCTCACTTACTTGGGTGCACCCAATTCTTCCATCCATAAATCCCTACCTCTTGAGACTTCAACCATGTTGAATGAATCCACCATGGATATCAAATTAGGTAATCCAAATGACACACATATTATCAAAATCATCCAATCACTAAGTTTTAAAGAGCTTCAATATTTCCCCTCCTTCCTTCAGGACCATAGCATAACATTTGCTTGGTCTTATAATGACATGCTTGGCATCGACCCCTTCATTGCTACCCAAAACACAAACAAAAACTATGATTCCAAACCCATCAAGCAAAAAATTTGATGAGTGTACCCGCACATAACCCTTCTCATCAAATAAGAGCTCCAGTGTCTCCTATCCATCAATTTCATTCAACCCATTGACTATCCCCAGTGGGTCTCAAACATAATGCCTATCACCAAAGCCACATGGGGAGTATGCATTTGTGTGGACTTTCATGACCTTAACCTTTCTTTCCCAAAAGATGACTTCCCTCTGTTAAGCATTGACCATCTATTTGATCTTACAACCAACCATGAGATATTATCTCTCATAGATAGATTCTCGAGCTACAATTAGATCCTAATTACCCCCAAATATCAGCATAAAATTGCTTTTATCACCCCATGGGAGAACTTATACTAAAAGGTCATGCCTTTTGGACTAAATAACACTGGTGCAACCTACCAATGTGTTATAACCTAAATCTTCCATCACCTTATCCACAAAATCATCAAAGACTATTGGATGACCTTCTTGGGAAATTCAAATATCATAAGAATCATTTGGTCATTCTCAAGATTATATTTGAGTGCCTCATCCATTACCATGTCTACCTTAACCCTAAGAAGTGCATTTTTGGGGTCTTATCAGGAATACCCTTGGATTTATCATCTCCCTTTAGGGAATTGAAGTTGACCTAGCTAAAATCAAAGCAATCCTCAACATGCCTCCTCCCACCCACCTTAAGCAACTCTATAGTTTGCAAGGGAAGCTCCAATCCATTCATCAATTTATCTCTCAAATTTTGGACTAGTGCCAACCCTTCCATCATCTCTTAAATAAATATGTCTCTTTTAAGTGGAATGATGACTATTAAAAGGCCTTTGATTCACTCAAAAAGCACCTTCTATCATAACCTATCCTTACCCCTCCCAAGGATGATCAACCTTTCTACCTTTATATATCTGCCACTAACCATTTCCTATGGGCAATGCTTGCTCACCAAGATGAATAACATAAATATCAAGCCATCTACTACATCAATAATATGATGGTAGAATATGAGACTTGGTATACCCATACTGAGAAAGTCTTCCTAGCATTGGTCTTTATGGTCACCAAACTCCACCACTACCTCTTTAAACACAAGACCTATGTCACAACTAATACTAGCCCACTCAAGTATATGCACTCCAAGCCATACCAAAAACAATGTATGACCAAGTGGCTCATGCTTTTAGGTAAGTTTGACCTTGAATTTCTTTATCAGAAGTCAATTAAAGGGCATGCCATTGTTGACCAATTTTTTGAAACACCATTAACAAAAAAACAACCCCCTCCTCTTGAGTTTCTCAATGAGTCTATCATAACCCTCTCTTAAGAATAATTTACCTATCAATTAACCATGGTATTTAATGGAACTAAGTGTCAACATGGTGGGGGAGCTGACATCATCCTTATCCCCCTTCTTGGTGAACCTCTTCCTTTATCCTTCAAACTAGATTTTAAATGTACTAATAATATGGATGAGTATGAAGCCCTAGTCATAGGCCTTCAAACCTTCAAAATGTGTTATCCTTGGGATTCAAAATGATCAACATCTTTGGAAACTCTCAACTAGTGGTCAATCAAATCAATGGATATTACCAGTGTAAGAATGATGTTTTACTATAGTATAAACAACTAGTTAACCAACTTTTAACATCATTTGAACATTACCATATCTAAACCACCTCGCAATCTACCAACAATTTTACTGACACCATGGATTCCCTCACCTATTATATCCCATTTGTACCCTTTGACTCTAAGATATCTATCATTATCCATAGACTTACCTAGCCCTCTTATGTCCAACAAGATTCTCCCACCATATTTAATGTGAAGGAGAGCCAATCTGACCTCTGGTATCAATAAACCTTTAACTATTTTAACCTTTCCATCATTCCTTCTGGTCTTTCCAAGAATGATCAATGATAATTTATCTAGAGTACCTCATGTCATACCATTATGGGGGGAATTATTTATAAATGTGACTTCGATGGTCTCCTCTTCTATTGCCTACATAGTCATAAAGCACCTCATGCTATTAGGGAAACACATGATGGGATCTATGGGGGAAACTTTAGTGGCCTTTCCATGGCTAAATGCATCCTTGTCTTTGTTATTACTAGCCTAACATTAACAAAGACTACTATGATTATGTGAAAAAGTGTGTTAAGTGTCAACAACATGCTAATTTGCATCACACACCTAGCTATAGTCTTTGCATATCCACAGAGTTTTGGCCCTTTTCATAATGGGGTTTGAACCTCATTAGTGAAATTAACCCCCATTATTCATAGCGACACAATTCTATTATCATTATGATCAAATAATTTACTAAATGGGTAGAGGATATTACTCTTGTCTCAACTAAAGCTAAAAAAATTGTTGACTTTATCAATCATCACATGATCTGTCATTTTGATGTTCCTCATAAAATCATCACTGACAATGGAAAATATTTTTTAAAAAAATTCCAAGGCCTTTGTGATGAATTAAACATCAAGTTAAGTTTCTCATTACCCTATCATCCTCAATTAAATAGACAAGTGAAAATCTCTAACACTACTCTCAATAACATGCTAACTAAAATGGTTAATGCATCTAGTCAGGATTGGCATTTACACATCCCTCTTGCCTTATGGGTATATCACACTAGCATCTAAACCCCTATGGGTTCTACCCCATTCTCTCTTGTGTTTGGAGTAGAGGCTATCTTTCCTATCAAATTTTAAATTATTTCACTTTGCATGTCCCTACAAGATATCATTTTTTAAGATAATTATCATTAGCACTACTTAGCCTAGTTTGAGCTACTTGATGAGTGTTGCTTAGCCACCCTTAACCATCTTCATGTCTATCAAGAGTGAATCAAATGTGCCTATAATAAACACATTAAAGTATAAGAATTTAAATTTGATACCTTGTCCTAAATGAAAATCAACATGTCACCAATATGGAGAAAATCAAGCAGGGTAAATTTGTTTTCAATTGGCTTGGACCTTATATCATAATGCACAAATATAGATTAGGAGCTTACCAGTTATCCTCCCTCAAATGCACCTAGAACTTGAGCCCTTAAATTCTTTTCATATGTATTCTTTCTTTTATTAAAAAGGATCAAACTCACCTTTTTCCTCACTTAAGTTCATCCCTTACTCTTGAAACACTTTTATCTCACTATTTTAGGGGCAATAGATTAAAATTAAATCATGTGATTATCTATTATAATCATAGCCTAGTCTTAAACAAATGTGTACCATGGAATGATTCTCATGGTAATTTTTACCCATTTTAGAAGATGGGTTCCATGTATATTTTCACCTAAACCTCTCTAAAATTAATCAATCTTCTTGTGATTTTAGTTTTACCTTCAGAAAGGTCAACCTTTCAGCCTATATAAGAAATTCTATGTCAAGAAAAAAAAATAGAAAACAATGTCAAAACCAAATATAATCATGGGTCATTCCTATCATTTTCAAACTACTCCCTTAAAGGATAGTTTCTAGAAACATATCACAATTGCTCAATATAAGGTAGACTGCTCCCTTGAAGGACAACTATCAAGAAACCTTAAATAAAACAAATAAACTTAGACCACTCCCTTGAAGGATGGTTGAGTAAAGCATTTGTCAAAATTATAGAAATTTATTGGAAGCTTCTTATATTGATCAACTTCCCCTAAACAACAACAAAGTAAAATACCCATTATCAAAATCAAAACAAAAGCAAACTAATCTTGAAAGCCACAATCAACTCTCATAAGAAATATAATTTGGAAGCTGTAATCAGATTCCATAATTAGACTTCCCACATCAATTAGTATATACCTTACATGAAATTGACTTATTTATACTATATCTTTAGTGACCTACAAAAGAGTCAAGCTAGGCTCCCAAGAAGATTCCATTTCCATCTCCCTTTTTATACTATAAGCAAGGTATTTTTGAGCTCACTTGACATTATGTAATCATGACAACTTCTTAACCAACTAATGAATGCTAATGCAAAGCATTAAAAGGGCTTATGTTATTTAAGCCAATCCAAATTTATCTTGTTTTCATCCTTACCTAAGAAGAAGCATTGTTCCCTCTTCTTATCCTCTCATAACTAGTCAATATATTCATTTGGACATTTATCTCTTGGTTATCTTCCCTTTCTTACATTTAACACTATTATTAAAATTAATTTATGTGTTTTACCTTAAACACAATGACCATTACCATGATTGTATCACATAATATCAACATATATCATCATTAGCATAAACCATGTCCATAAAGATAATCATAACTATCATCATCATATATAACATCATATCATCCATGAACAATAAAGCAATAAACCATTTTCACCACATGTCTAAATATAAATAAATAAGAATGTACTCATTAAATTTTAGCATGAACAAACATAATCATAACCATAAATTTCATAAGCATCATCAACATAAATAAAAATCCATCACATGCCTAGCTAGGTGAGTCCATATCAGCATCCATATCTGTATCATAATCATAATCCATAAACATCATCAATGATCAATATGAACATGATAAACATGAATCATAAGTAATAAATAAAGAATATATCTATAAATTGTGAGTCTATAATCATAAATAACCATGTAATAATCATTTATACAAAAAATATACATGTATCTCTCTCAAAATGTACATCTCATTACATCAGCTCATAGGTTGATATCAAAATGATATATAACAAAATATAATATCTCATAACTATATCATAACTATGCCCCTAGGGTACCACTATCTCAAAGAGCACCATTGCCCCCTGGTGCCTATCCTCCCAAGGTACCTACCTATCCACCTATAGAAGTAGCCCACTGAATTAGTGTCACCATGGTAACACCACCTACCAAACTATCTTTGTACTTACCCCATTAGGGCTCATCAGAATAACATCTCAAGACTATGACCTCATAATAATGGAGCTCCTCTACTATGGCTATATATCATACAATAGGGATAGTGAGCGATGGTCTTAAAAAATCTATGGCTCATCATCTAGCCTATCTCAAGGAGTCTCTCTCCTAGTTAGATAATGCTAGTGTAGATCTAACATGGTAATTCTCACTTATAACTATATCCACCTAACCCTGTGCCACTACCAACTGGACCTATAGTGCTACCATGAAAGCCTATGCCATGGCTAGTTTCAATTGAGCTTGATCTCTCTTTATGGTCACTATCAATACATCTGGGGTATCCCCTTATACCTATGCTCGCTAACATTTACCCACTAGGTCAACATCCATTAGCTTTCTACCACCATCATCACCCCCAAAATTAGCTACAACATAGAGTGCCTGGTACCATGTTGGGTACCCATCTACAAAACTTGTATCAGCTATCTTGGCCCTAGTTGATAACTCCTCATGATCAAGAAAAATTTGAATTGACTATGGCTCTATTAGTAGAAGCTCTACATCCTCCCACCTAGACTTTTGGAATGGACCCAAAATCCCTTATACTAGGCTAAACTATCAACACCTTATCAAATGGGATGAGATCTATCTCACCATCCCTCTTAATGAAGATCCACTTATAGCTTTATAGGGATAATATATGTCTCTTGTATCTATCCCAGTCTAGAAACCTGACATAGGGTCTCTAAATCATGTTACCAACCACCAAGGCATATAGTGTACCCATGAACCAATAAATGTCATGAACCCCTCCACTTGGTCTTAAAAGGGTAAAATCATCTCTCCACCACATGAATCTAACTCTAAAATCCTTCTATGTATACCCCTCCCATGATAGCCCCATTAATCATAGAACTCAAATGTGCTCATATGCCTAACAATGTAGAATAAATCTAACACTGATATCATACCTCTTGTGAAATTTGAAACCCCATAGCTCCCTATATATCTAGAATAGAAGCACATGCACCCAAATAAACATTTTAAGACCAAATAACATCTCCACTATAACCCTAAAAAAAATAGGGAAACCTCCCACTACTCAAATCTAGTATGGAAAAACATGAGACTGCCATCATCATCATCATCATCATGGTCATCAATCTCCTATCATCTCTATCCCTATAATATAGTGAAGTGTAGATAAAACCTATAGTGTGACACCTAGAAACATTATGGTCATATTTATACATCAACTCTATGAGCTCATCCCTTTCCTCCTTCTCAATGTGATAAATTGACTCACCTCAAATGGGTAACCATATAATCCTATGCACATCTTTGGGTAAGATCATCATCTCACCAATGGGTAGTAAGAAGGTGTTAGTGGCTAGATCCCATCTCTCAATGAGGGACACTATCATTACCACATACCATGGCATGTGCTATTAATGCAACATCATACCCAACCCCACCTTCTCCATGTGTGCCTAGTCCACAACGGTCATACCTTAATGAATCTTAGCAAAGATCTAAGTCACCTGATCTCACACTTGAATCTAATCCCATGCCTATAAATTTCAATAGAAACCAATCTTATTTGTCTATACTCTTTTTGCCTAAAAACTTACCATTTTACCCTATAATGTACCTCCTACCTTGAAATCCCTAAATACCCCAAACTATACATTTCCATTTTAACATATACCTTTAAAACACTACTCTAACATCATTTTTTTCACCAACACATTCACACAATCAAACTCTAAAAATTTAAAAAACAATTAACTTTTTCAAAAACCAATCCCACTCTAGTTGATCACTGATGATCATAGTGACCATAGATGGTTAGGCCACCATTTGACTAATGGTCATCGACCATCAATGGTTAGGATGACTACTGATGGTCACTGTGCATGATCACTAGTAGAGCATCCCAACCCTACCCACCCAAAAACCTAACCAAAACCTATTACCAGCCTATAATTTCTTAACTAATACCCACCCCAAACATCCCCTAACCTACCCTACTCTTCTAATTTGGACATTTAATCTCAAATTTTACCAAAAACCAAGAAAAACCTAAATTTTACCAAAAAACAAGCAAAACCTAGGTCAAAACTAAAACCTACCCAAACAAATAATAACAAAACAACTAAATTCAAATACAAATGCAATGAAAATTTCAAACTAATCTATCAATTTAATGTAATCCCTAACTTGTTCTTTGACCATCATCAAGGAAGAATCTAGGGACCTGCTACTCGACCACATCTGTATCTAGCCTATATCCTCATTGGTCCACTTCAGTCCACTTAGTTAATAAAATAACTTAGGCACTAGTCAATCATCCTTAGCCAATAATAATTCTCTAATAATAGCTAAGAAATCATAATTGTAAAATTCAAAATGCATAATGAGTTCAAATGACTCATGGTAATGCTTTTTTTTTCCATGCCCTTTTAGGGTTTGCACCTTAACTATTGATAGTCTAGATGACCACTGATGATTGACCCTAAAAGCCCTAACCATTGATGGTCAGGTTATTGAGAATTGTTTTACCACCAATCCACCCACTTTATACCCACATTTTGGGCATGTACTTAATTCACTGCCCACCTATAGAGATTGCCTTCTCTACCAAACCTTAAAAACTGGCCACATCACCTCACCATTGATCATTTTGGCATAAACTAGCACATGTTTTGTGATGACCCTCACCTTGGTCCTTTTGATTGTACCAAAAATAATTTCCATGTTGAAATTTATTGAAATTCTACTACTTTACATACATAAAACCAATTATGTCCTCTCAAGAGCACTTCCTACCTCAAATACCTGTGGCCACACCATACCAATTGTGTCCTCTCAAGAGCACTTCTTATCTCAGATACCCATGACTATACTAGACTAATTTATGTCCTCTTAGGAGCACTTCTTGCCTTGGATACCCATGAAAACATAGACCTTGCCTAGGAGACTTGCATTTATGATTTTTCCCAACCACCACTCCTATATATCATCATGTGGTCCACTTGTCACTTATCCTTTTATCACTAACCTTAATTTATATCGACCATGGTAACCTAGTTAATTAAAAATCTTGGCTGTCATACTTTTGTCACACTTTGTGCACATGTTCATGCTTCAATGCCCTACCTATCCCACACCTTTTATCGTCACCATCACCACTCATCAAACCCATACTAGATTGTATTTTACCTCATCACTTCCTAGTTTGAGGGGGAACACCTCCTCCCATGCTTGGGGTAACTGAACCTTTGACCTATAATCCATTTTTGTTTTATATATTTTTGATGCAAACTACATAATAAAAAGTGGTAAAATGTAGATATCAAAAATATACACATGATGGTTCTAAATGTCACAGTTTCCTTGGACCACCTCAGGACCCCCTTAGGCCCAACATTGACATCTCTACCATAAACCAAACCTAACCCACCTATATCTAGTCAGATTGACCTAATGGCTAAACCCTCCTTTTCACCTCAACTTGACCTTGACCCTCAACAATTGATGGTCACCCTAACTATTGACGATCAAGTTCCATCATCTGAACCACTTAACTTTCACATCACTCTAACTTGCTTTTCTCTAATTAGATCATCTAATTCATGTGTGAGACCATACATGCCAAATTTAAAATTAAATATCAAGTTAGACCTCTTGTTAATGTCTTTTTTCACATCTCCTTCCTTCTTATAAGAAGAGAGGAGTAGGAGGTGAAAAAGGATCTAAAATTAATCAATCATCCCATAACTATCAAGAGCTTTTGTATCTAGAGTTTATTTTATAGGTGTTCTTCCAACAATCTAATGATCCAGTCATCATGATAGAGATCCAAAGTGTTTCAATTCATAGGCCAACAACCAAGTACCATTACTCTATTGAAATTTCTCCAAGCTCCACCACATCAACCATTCATCTGATCAACCACCAATAAGCTAAGTATCTATTTTAATTATTAAGTCACTTTATTTATACTTTAAAATCAACCCATCCCAAGCTAATTTCTTGGAATCCCATTCTACAATCCCATGTAAACAAATTTTTATTACTTAGACCCAACCTACATTAACCATCGATGGTCACTCTAACTACTGATAGTCTGTCCCAACCACCGATGGTTACCCCAACCATCAACAGTCACCTCAACCATCAATTATCACCTTAACTACCAATGGTCACTGTGGCACATAATAACAACAATCTATTTTCACCCACTTAGCCTCAACCAAATCCAACTTTCTTTATTTCTATCTATTCATAGAGCCCTAACCTATTTTTTGAACCACACCAAACCTATTTAGCATTAGTATTGACCCACTTATTATTAAAATTAATCAATTTATTTATCAAACATTTCTTGTACTCAATTTAAACATATTATATGATTTATGTGAGTATTTTATCTTTCAATTTCTAAACTTAATTATTTAAAAAACAGGGATTAGTATCCCCCAAGGAAGCTTTGGCTTCTCAGATCTAGATAGCACTAGGCAATCCACCTATCTATCTAACAAACCATTTACTTTAGTGTTTTCTTATCTGTAGGTATTTCCTCCTAATATAAAGAGGATATATCTATAATCATATGATAAATACATACACAACTAATAGGTTTTTCTACCATACCCGTATCTAGTTTCTTTCTTCTCCCTTAGAATATAAGCTAAAATTCTCTAAAATAATTGCCTCAAAATTTTTGGGGATCATAAAAATGCAAAAGAGATGGACATCAAGAGAATCTTCCTATAATTATTCTAGTTCTTCACCATTTGGGATGTGACTAAAATGGTTTGGTCTAACATTTTATTTACCTGGTTTGACATTGATGTGAAATTGGAATTCTTATAATAGCATCAACCATCTTGAAATGCATCCTTAAAGAATAAGATTATTAACTAGGTAGTGCAAAGCTTGATGATCCATGAAAATTTTAAATGGTGTCACAAGAAGATAGTGTCATAATTTATATAGTGAAAACACTATATCTAGTTCTTCTCTTTTAGTTATCATATAATTATTGTTTGCATCAAATAGCTTTCAACTTGTAAAATGTATGGGGTGTTCTAGTCCACCATCTCCTAGCTGCAAAAGTAGAACACCAACTATGATACTAGAAGCATAGATGTGAACATGAAAGGTCTTGCTCTAATTTGGAGACAAGAATAGGCACAATGATTAATCTCTATTTTAATTTTTTGAGGGCTGCTAGACACTCAAAATTCTAGACACTCAAAAGTCTAGACAAACTTCACACCTTTGTGTAGTAAATATTCTAATGGAGATGAAATAGATGTATATCCTTTGATAAAAAATTTATAGTAACCTATATGTCCAATAAAATATTTCACCTCTATGGATATGAATGGTGGAGTCATACTAAGAATGACTACAATTTTTCCTTGGTCCACCAAAATCCCTTCACTGCACACTACATGACCTAGCAAGACACCAGAAGGTGTAAAATATATGCACTTTTTTAAATTTAGGACAATGAATAGAGATCAAAAAAATTATAACATGAGGATAAACTTGGATAAATGTTTTTTAAACAAATAAAATACTACCCAATCATGAAGATATACTTCTAAGAAGTCATGAATGAAATCTTTAAATGTAGTCACCACTACTCAAGAAAAAAACTCAGGTTCATTATTGAGGCCAAAAGGCATTACTTTGTATGAAAAGGATCCCCATTCTATGGTAAAATTAATTTTAGATATTTCTTCTTCTATGATGGGTATTTGATGATATCCACTAAAACCATCCATGAAAGATTAGACTTCATGACCTGTGATAGATTCTAAAACTTCATCTATGAAGAGAATCAAGAATGGATCATTCACACATGCATCATTAAAAATTTGATAATCACCACATAATATAATCTCCCTCATTTTATTGTGTTTAACTACCATGGGATGAACCCAATCTACATTTTCTATGGGATAGATTATTCCTACGTCTTGCATTCTGTCTAGGTCAGCCTTCACTTTAAACTTCATATTTAGATTCAACTTGTATGGCCATTTATTAATGGGTTGTACTCACTCCTTGAGTTCAATATGAATTTTTCCTAGGGATGGGTATACTCCTATAACCTCTAAACATTTTGTGGTAAACACATCTTGATAATCTTGTAGAAGTTACATAGCTTCTAAAACTTCATATTCAATCCAATAGTCAGCTATATTTTCTAATTTAGGAATCTCCCCACTTTTGATGTTTTACACATGATTTTTAATAGGATTATGATAAATATGATGATTTTCCTCAAAAAACAAGTCTTTTAACATTCATTTCCCTTCCTATTCTAAAATTTATATATTGTGTAGCTTGTCTTGTTTAGTGGGTTTTATGACTGGGTCCTTTACTAGTTCTACTATCCATTCAAGTACAAAAAAATTAGTTATATAAATATCACCATTAGTATCTAAATATTAAATTTTTTCTTATTCATCCTATATTTGATGGAAAAAATGCACAATATATTTTTTATTCAAACTTGGTAGGTTTATATCTTTGTAATGTTGTATTTAGATCATAGTCTACATTCTTCTGCATAGTAGATTCTATCATGGTGCTTAAATCTTCTATGTACCCATGACATAAAAAATGTTTGATTTTTAGTAGTGAATTATGAACCAAATGATTCTCATATTCAAATACAAAATTTTTTATGAGGTTTCTCTACACATGTGCTCAATGCTTTGTCTCCCTCCTATGTTCTTGATGCATATACCATGCTGATGGTAAGGGGGTAAGTGTGTAGTGAAAGATGTGAAACTAGTACTTCAATGACACATGTTCTTCAATATAGACCTCAACACATTTGTGGGTGTGGATTTTATGGCACTCAACTTCCTGAAAGAAAGACCAGTTACTTATGATGACCTATGGTATTTGAAATTTACTAATCATAAGTTCACATGTATCATTCCAATCAAGCTAATCATTTCTATAAATTTCCCACCATGTCACTATATCTACCTTTAAATAATAATTCAAGGTACTAACCTAATGACTAATTGTAATTACATTAACTTTTAGGCATAAAATGAATCGATTGATATCCTCAATCGCATAGTAAGAAGGGAGTTCTCTCTCATGGGTGAAGACCATTTTTATAGGTTAGAGTTCATGATCACCACGAGCCCAATTGAGTATATGTGTATTTAAGTATCCACTAATAGATGAATTTAATTCCCATGGAAAAGTACCTTCTATGGTTGGCTCTATATAATCCTTCATATGATCATCTACTTGATAGATAAAATCAACTTTTGAGTGAGTAGGGGATTTAGTAGACATGGATGCAAAATCTTGTATAACAAAATGAGGTTTCAGTGGCTGAGTAACTATAGATTTGGGCTTCTATTGTTTATATGTATTTAAATATTGAGTGAGTAAATACTATACTTAAGGTTTAATATGCTCATATAATAAGTTTCACTCAGTTGAACATAGAGATTTTGTGTTCTCTTCAGAGTTTACCTTCATCTAGATGGTTTCTTGTACAACATAAGGAGTGTCTAGTTTAGCCAAAATGATTTAGGGTTTATGTGATTATTCAGATAAATGATTATAATCTTATCTCATTTATGTTCCTCTATTTGGTTTTTCATAGTATTGATAGTCATATGACCATCATATGCCCATTTCTTACCAATCAACACAAGGTAATGGGTTTCTATTATCTTCATATTGATGAATTTAGAGTCACCTCACAAGCCCAATTATGTAACTTTGATCTCAACATCTTATAATTTGATAATGGCTTCAAATCTTCCATAATCTAATAATCTCAGAGTCATGAGGTCGTAACTTAGAATCTATTGTCCAATTACCTCCCATGTAGACCTAGGGATCATATTGACCATGCTACTAAAATCAAAGATAGAATTTAGAATTTCATAACCTACAACTTCAATGTCTATCCATGCATCTACATCCCATGGATTCTTTATTTTGACATACCAAACAACTTTTTCTATCTTCTATTGTCCTTGTTGCATATACTCCAATAAATTAGGTAGTAATTTTATGATGTTTTGAGAAATATCTACATTGTGCAGTGTACTTAAAAGCTTCAATAAATCTATTATCATAGTAACAACTCCATCTTAATGCAAATTGTGCATAATCAAACCATACATTTGGGAATCTATTTTTGTTGCATCTCCTTTAGTAGTGTCTTGGTTTTGAATATTTTTCAACATCTATGCAACTTCATACATTAGCCCCTTTTCTATAGTTGGGTCTAGGTATTTGTACTATTCTTCTTTTTAGATTCTATGGTCTTGAGGCATTTCTAGGTGAGGCAATCCTCTCTCTTCGTGATGGTGTCTTGAAATAATGTTAAATAATAAATCTTACTTAGGCTACATATCCATCATGTTAACATTCCTAATAGCCTTTTCCTTTCTTTGCTTTTCTAAGATAGGATAGTCTTCTATCTCATGTTGCTCATATACCTAACAATATGCATAGTAAGACTATCTTTGAGAGTTCAAAGGGTAATTGCATTGCACATGATTACACTCTCCACATAATTAACATTGCAAAGGAGGGTGTTGATAATTATGTCCTCTTCCACCTTGGTAACCTTCTTTGTATCTGCCCCTAGATCCTCCTTTATTTGTTTGATAAACTCCACTATAACATCCCTATTTCTATATTATATTCCATTGTTGATGATACTAGGTGTTATCTCCAATTTTAAATTATTGTTTCAAAACTAGTGGGGTTTAACTAGTTTGCCACTATTATATCATTACCAAATTTCAAGGTGCTACATACTAGTATTACAGTGATGATGGTGTCCAACTCGATGGAGGGGTCCATCCAACCAGATTTTGAGGTTGGTACTGAGGTGAACTAGGAATCCATTATGGATCTACTTGGTTCACATAACCCTTATCGACCTTTAGGCCTAGAATATTTTTATTTATCAAGGACACTTACTACATAGTGATGGTAAATACATTCTTTCTAATGTCTTCTTTGATATCTTACAAATCCCTATAATTCTTTTCATCATGGTTGTGTGACTTATAAAAATTAAAAATAAACTCTATGGGATTTTTGACATATTTTTGTAAGAGGTGGGACTGCATTATTACATTTCCTACAACTCTATATATTTTATAGAGCTCTATCTTGATCTTAGGACAATCATTCATGTGATGTCTTTATTTCCCACACTCCATAGACCATAGATTTAACTTAGGTTTATATTCTTCATGGTATTGTTCCATCCTCTTCATAAATGCTTGAAATGTATTTTCAATCTTAGAATCCATTATGGGAGCTTCCCATAGTCTTTAATTTGCTCCACTCATAAATTATCAACTCTAACATCTGCTTTAGTAGCATATTGAGTCTAAGCTATAACAAATCTGATTTTAGAACATAGTCATTCGATAAACCACATAGCTTTATCTTTATTTGCTAAGGTAAATTTCACCTTATTTGTAACATCAAAAAACTTATGATCATAATCATAGATCGATTATCTTGACTTATGATGAATCTCCTTTAAGTATTGAATAGCCTGACTTGTACATTTCTTTATCTTAAATTATGTGATAAGCCATTCTTTAACCTATTGTAGAATTTCTAGTGCAATTTCTCTTTAATACATAAACTAAAGTGTTCTTCCATTTAGTTCCCCTATTAAATTGCACTTATTTATAGCCTCATCAATAATACCCTTAACTTTTCATCTCATCTCACATGTTAGTAAGTACTACTTAGGGTCCACAGACATATCATATGTCATCAGGTTGATAAATTATCCTACAACACCCATTTTGTAAACTAGTGTCAAGGGGATACATTGCATAGATATTATAATGGGATGATACATTTTTTGTGATCTTTATTGCATTCTATTAAGACTTATCTACGCACTAGGAGAGTTAACCTGTCTACTCCATTTTTCAATATTTCTTACTTTTCTTTGCTTAATTTCAATAAACCTTGTGGCCTTAAAAACCTTAAAAATTAAGTCTATTTCAATTTGAGTACCCCAATTGTGCACTTTTTCTAAAAATGGAAATTCCTAACTATTTCCTTACTAATCTTCTAGTTGAAAATTGCTACTAGAATATAGGAAATTGGGCTATAGGAACGTGTGTTCTCTTGGTGAATGATTATTTCTTGTAACTTATTCTTCTTCTAAGCTTAAACCTATGATTACTTTACAAATTTTTTCTATTTATTTTCTTAATAATTCATGTCCTTATGATAATACATGTTCTTATAGTTATTCACTACATCTATCATCTAATTGATCTACTTATAAACTATTCTTGCCTTATTATTCAAACATCTCTTCTTCCTCTCATTCTTCATCACTTATTTATTTCTACCAGCATTCATCTTATTATTTCATCTCATATTTATTCATCCTTCATTATTTATCTCTGTATTCTCATTCATCAAGTCTTCTTACTCATTCCTAATCTATTTTACTACTACTCTTAACCCTACTCATAACTACTTGGGTATTCTTATGTTTATTCTATCTATTCTATTGTTGTAGCTCACATTTTGAATCTAGACATTTCTTATACCTATTTTTTATTTGTGTCTCCAATTTGGACTTGGGTTTAAGCCTTATTTACTCATTTAATCATCATTCACTATCGTGTAACACACACCCCAATACACTCAAAGTGACTACTCTATATTGGCCAAAGTAGGCATCATGACCTTAAAAACATGCTAAAGATGAAGATATTTATGACATATTTCATGTGCATAGAGTAATATATTAGATTAATATAGGATTTTGAATAATATAAACATAATAAATATTAATTATCCTACACTATTTAGGAATTAAGAACAACTAGTGTTTCATAAACAAAAATAAAGCATTTGGCTTAATTAGACATAAAGTAATAGAACATTATACATGAGAATGCACATAAAGAACATAATAAGAAATCACATAGGTAACCATAACCATATAAATCTCTATTGATCTCTTCAAAAGTGGAACCCTTTTATTCTTACAAATATAGATATATATAGACATTTCCAGTCTATGACTATTCATCTTCTTATCGTACTTGATACCAAAAGTTGAGTCTATTCATATTATAGGCTATTATAAGTCATGAAGATATGACAAAATAGACTTACACAATGAAAAAATGAGTACATAACTCCTAAATATTATAAAAATATAATTCACAACTTTACAACCTAAATTCTTTACCAACACTATACCTACACCATTCTTGATTCTTGAGCCATCAAATAACACTTGCTACATTCCATGGAGATCCTTAACTAATTTCATAAGGTTTGGGATTATTGCATCATTTTCATGAATGTAATATGTAACCAAATCATTTTTTATGACATGATCATAAGGATCAAAATAAGGGGATGATCCCCATTCATCTATATGAGTCTCTGGTATTTATTTTATAAGTGTTATAACCTCATGGTCAAGCTTCTCTTCCTAATCTTTCAATGTGTAATTCATATCCACATGGATAGGAGTGTATGTATCTATGTGGTGTTTATAAATTGGATTAGATCTTATTTTCACTCTAGTTCCATATATTATCTTGAGTAACATGTGGGACTAATCAGAAGATAGATATCCTCTCATTTTTTTAGTGAAGTCTTGAGAAAGGTAGATAGAAAAATAGGGGGTAGGTCAGTAACTAAGACATCTTGGGAAATCAACAAGCTTGGACGTGTATGGATGGTAAGGTTTAAACATCTTATAGTCTTGACTGTTTGAACAAAAATCCCATCCAATTAAACCACACTGTTAGTGATAGGTGTATATTTAATACCAAGAGCATCAGTTATTTTATTAAGCATAATAGAACTATTATCCCTTAAGTATACCATGCATTTATATAGGATATTTTACCAATTATGAGTGGAAGGTAAAAATGGGGAGGCTTATCATTTTTAATTGATTTGGTGTCTATTTTAGGTTGACATGAATTAATCATAGTTATGGGTCCCTTTAACTGGGACCTTATCTATTATTTGGAAGTTTTTCAAAGCTTCTTATAACAATTCCCTCTGAGTTAGAATAGATAATTCTTTCCACATGATGACATTCAATTTAGTATTATTCATTTGTTATACACTACTAAAAGGAATGTTACTAACCTCCATTGGTTTCTTTTTGGTATCTATGTCTTCTTTCATGAGATTTGGGGTCAGTAATTTTGACTTTGACTAGCCCATTAACATATTGGGTAGTTTTTAAATTGTGTTGCCTTTTGTAGACTCTTGTATAACTTTAGAAGTTATATCCTAATCAACCTTGGGGGGTTTATCACTTTATATTTCCCTCTTCTTAGAGTATGTATTTACGAGAACTAAACTACCACCATTTATTAATGTTTCTTTCTAATTTACACCACACAAATTATCCTCTTCCCAATTCAAAAGAGTAGCTTCATTCTAAGAAAGCTCTTGTGTATCTTCCTACTAGGAAGTAACTTATTCTTGCTATATTTGAGTGTTTTATATTATTTACACCATCAAGGATTAAATTATGACACCATTAGGACAAGATTTTTGATTATGTGATTGAGCATAAGGGTAACACCACTCATATTCCTAAGCCAAGTTGTTTTGAATAGGTACAATAGCTTTATAATCTCCTAGTGTAGGTAGAGCATGGATGTTTAGAGGTTTTTCTTGCATGTTTTTTGCTTTTAGGCTGTGAATTATCTTGGTATGGATTCCTATTGGGTTGGTATGTTTGGTTAGCTTGATAATAAGGCCTATAGTTTTTGGATTATCACCTTTTCATTGCTACCAACTCATTACCAAATCTTTTAAGTAGTGACTTAACCTTATATAAATCATTACTAGAAGTAAGAGTCAAAGTTAGTGCCTTGATTGTGTTGGGAATTAGGGAAATAGTAGGTTATATAGAAGTAACTTCTAGAAATAGAGGTATTAGAGGCCATGGGGCAATTTTTCCAGCTTGAATCAAGCAATTTTATACTCTTATTGCAATTTCATAGGCATTAGGGAGTGTGGTACCACCCATTAACTGAATCATGATAGATATATTGCTATTTAAAGCTCTCAAGTAATATAGGAAAACATTATTTGGGGTTGGATTGACTAACATTAGAATTCTATTTCATGTCTTTTGAAAACAAAAATTGAAATCACTCATGAACTCATGAAGATCCCATTGAATAGTGGTTAGTTGTTAAACAAAGGAGAGGTGGCCACTCTTATCTTCAAATTACATGAATAAGGTAGTCCCTATGTCATCTAAAACATGGATGAAATTTGGAGGTAGACTTTTTTACCATTGCAAGGTTTTACCCTTAAATGAAGAGACAAGAAGTTTGATTACAACATTTTCTTATACAGTATTGTGAACTAAATAGATATTAGCAATGTATTTTATATGTTCCATGGGAGTGGTGGAAGTTTCACTAGTAAAATGTGGAAGGATTTTCAGAGCTGAGGTGGGTATATCATCATAGTAGGATAATTGAAATGGGTTACCTCCATTGAAGGCTACAAAATTTTAATTTCTTAGGGCCATAATGGGAGGTATGAAATAACTATGGGTATTAGTAGGATATTCAAATAGATTTATAGGATATAGTATAGTGTAAGGTATAACTCATCTTTATTTATTTTTATATGTAACTGAAAATTCTTGCAAGTCAATTTTCTTACCTTTAGTAGAGGATCTTGTTTATATCTTTAGCATATGTAAACTTGGATTTCCTGAATCCACAAGTAAGGAGAGTCACTAGGTGATTTTAAAATGTGTATGAGGATCTTAAAATGATTGATGAGATTAGTACCAATCTTTTAATTATAATATTTGTGTCCCATCAGGTGTACCAAAAACTATTATCACTTAGATTATGCACTGGTCTTTGTGTGGTAGTGTGTTGTGTAGTATAAGTCACAAAC
Organism: Torreya grandis; assembly: GCA_037957365.1. Lineage (NCBI taxonomy): Eukaryota > Viridiplantae > Streptophyta > Pinopsida > Cupressales > Taxaceae > Torreya > Torreya grandis. Next base: position 1,661,849 of record JARHVA010002650.1, read on the forward strand.
TATGGGAAATCTAATGATATATTGGGATCAAATCCAAACTATGGGACCTTGTAAAATTGAGGTGAACCTCTATAGAAGGTTGACTTACTTTCACTAAGTTTGGTGTAACTGATATACTACTATTTCATGTTAAAATACTACTTAGTGATATTGCTCCTAACTAAGGTTTAACTTATGAGGAAAAGAGTTTTAGAAATGAATTTTTAAAACTATAAAATTTTGATTACACCAAATGATTATAGTGTAAATTAATGTTTAATTTGTATGAACATAGTAGAGCAATAAATATATTGAAGTATATTGGAGCACAAACTTATATAAATATGTAAGCAAAGGTAATATTCGACACTTATCATACAAGGAAAATGATTTCTTTATTTTAATCAAACAACTTTTCAAAAGGGCACAAGATAATACCATAGATGAATTTATGTGACCAAAAAAAGAATCAAAGCATTCATAAACTTGAAAAATAGCCATTCATACATGAATATGACATAGATAAGGAAGGCAAAATTCAATCTATTATCATTCTCTAGGTTATAACATGTAGATCAATTATTCAAAATGTAGAATAATTCCTCAAACAACAAAAAGATAAGATGGGATACACCATAGAACCCATATTTATACAAAATAATCTCTTTAAAGAGAGACAGTTATCAAAACCCTAAGCCTAATTAAAGAACAATAAAACCCATAAAACCTCATGCAAATGGCATGATCTTCAGTCTAGAATCACATCCTTAATGAGATAAATAGATGGAACAAAAACATGAAATTAGTAGGTGCTTCAACAAGTGTTGGAGGTGTGGATAAATCCATTGAATCTTCATGAAAATGACCTCTTTGTCTTTATTTTAGATATTATCTTTCCAAGGATTGAGGCACCAAAATGAACTAACACTTAGAAAATTTGAATGCTTTTAGTTATTTTTAGATTTGAACTTACAAAACCTAATTTATGTTTTTTAGTTGAGACTTTTAAAGCTTTATAAGTCATCCAACTTGAAAAAACTAAATATGAAAATTACAACATGAATTTTTTCAAGTTAAGCAACTCAAACTTTGTAAAAAATAAAAGTAAAATTTACATGTTTTACTTTTTTAACTTAAAGCCTATCAAAAAGATACTTGAAAATTACAAGTGGATCTTTCTCAAAAAGAGTTGCCAAAATAGTAGTTACAATTTACAACTTGAAATTTTATAATGTTTCTTACAATAAATAAATGTAATTTATAAAATGTATTTTATTGAAATAATTAACTCATAACCATAACCTCTAAATATTCCTTGTCTTTCTTTTCCTATATCTTCTCAATATAAGAATCAAATCTTTTGAAGATCTCTAGGAGGCAATCTTCATCAAGACCAAGTGAATATAGGTTGCTTATCTCATATTTTACCATTATTTTAGAGAGTTCTCTAGATGCAACTCTATATAATTAAGTGTCTTTCCCCATTTGATCTAGTATATTTTGATACCTATGAATCAGTGGATTGAACTCAAGTTAATTTTTTTATCCTATGCTGACTCTCTCTCGATCACTCCTTTGAAATTGTCATGAACCTCTTGAACTAAAAGGATTCGATCTTGATGATCCATTACTTCACATGGAAATTTAATGAGCAAGTCCTCAATGTGCATCTTCTCAAAAAGAGAGATAATGCTTGACTAAACATCATTTTTTAGTCCCTCTCTTATAGGATAACCTAGGTGCACTTTATATATTTGATAATCCCCATCACTAGATCTTATTTTTGTTTGTCTAGTGGGAGGAATAAATTTTCCACATATCTCTCCCTTGTTGAATCATATGATATCCTATATATGGTTTTGGGGTCCACCTTTGATGTTTTAGATGCATCCAATAGACCAAAGTCTAGTGTGTTGGGTGACACCATTTATTTTCACTTCTTCCCTACTAATTTTACTAACTATAATGGAGTCGCATCCTATGAACTTGGCACTATTTTTTATGAATCTAAAATTAAAGCTATTGAAGTGGTGGTTATTGTGATAAGTGTTATATATAACACTAATGTTGTTGATAAATAGTTAGCTAATATTTTGGCAATATATTCCCATTTTATGGGTTGAGTAGCCATAGTTGTATCAATGAGTCCCTCTATCTCTACCTCCTAGATGGGTGCTTAGGTTACTCATGGAATGGAAGAGATGAGTGAAGTAGAAATGGATGTGCCTATTGGGGGTGTGTGAGTTGGAAGTGACAAAAGTAGATGGGTAGGCACAAGTATTTGAAATAGGAGAACCTATGGAAGTATGAAATATAGTGTAGTGAATGAATTAATCAAGGTGGTGAGAACACTTAGAGTTGAGGAAAGGGGAATGTGATGGGAGATGAAAATAAAGTAGTAGCTACCCTAGTGGTTGGGATAGCTAATGGGATTATAGTTAGGATGATTGAATCCACAACCATGTATTGTTGGTTGGTATTAATGACCAATGGAGTGGTGGTGGATGTTTGGGATGAGATGGAAGGAATTATGGAAGAGGGAAGTGAAACTAAGTCTGGGTGTCTAATTATGTTGATTTTCCTATTGAAAATGGATTCACTTGCATAGGTGAGCTAGTAAAAATGGAAGGGGTAATTATTTGAGGTGATTTTAGAGTGGAGATAAGAGGAGGAGGTACTATAGTTGGTGTAATGATATATTTAGGAGGGGGAACTATTTGTGCTTGAGAAGCAGCTATGTCTTTAGGTAAGTTACCATTAGATGAACCATTTACTGTGATAATTCTTCTTGGCTACTAGATTGATCTCTTTTAGCCTATTATTTATGCTTCTATTTATGGAACATAACTAGACTATGTACCTAATATACTTGGACTCTAATTTTGGAACCCTTTGCTATTATTGGCACACCCTTCTCTTCCATTTCTCTCAATTTGTCACTGATACTTAGGGTTTCTTTGGTAATCTTGACTTATTTTTTCTTTAGATAGTTTATTGTTCCATTTATTACCTAAGTGGTTCTATCCATGAATTCAAATGACTTAGGTACAAACCACCTAACCTTTGGGAGAGGTTGGAGAAAGACTTTGTTATCATAATATACTCTATCAACTAGTGACTGTTCATCTTTTAAGTCCTCATGGACTAGTGCCATATTGTAATTTTTTATTTATTCTAGAGTCATCCTAGAATATCCTATTATTCTCATTTCCTCTTCATTTTCCATGTATTAATAGTAATATTCATAATAGGGAATGTGGTAATATGTGGTGATCCCAAATATAATGGTAATGTGTCTAGTCACATCATATAGTGGCCTTACATCAATAGCTCTTAAGGTCATTTTAGTCATCTCAGCATCTACACATTTGTATTTTGATATGAAAGGACATTTATACCTTCCTATGCTAATAGGGAAGTGGATTCCTAATTATATTTACTTGAAAATAATTTATGAGTTTCTACAAACTACCTCACAAATTCCATTAGAGCCAATATATCACTTACATATCTTGGAAGGGTGTAAAGACAACCACTAAATCTTCCTACTCTAATGTATGAATATATTGGGAATAAAATTAAATATGATACTCAATTTGTGATCTCATAAGTTATGGTATCAAATAATCTTCTCTTTTCTAGCTCCTTATCAAACATAATTATGATGTACTATATGAAAGCATCATTTAGCCTTCTGAAATGTTGTTTTTTATCCTCAATTGTAAGGTCAGGGTAATAGAAGACTTTTTTGAGATAATTAGGCACCATTTTAAATCCTATGAATGCCCTTCCCTTTGATAATAAGTATACCAAGTGTGAGGTCATGTATAACTTGCCTATAGTTTATAATTCCATCAATTATTTGTGGATGGAGTTAGAAATCAATTAGGCCCAATGGATATATTATTTGTTTTGGTGGATCACCCAAATGTATTGGTACATCAAATCCTAATATTTCTTATCATTTAGGTTCCATGTAAATCTATGTAAGAGTATAATTATGTCACCCACTTCATCTTTGAAGTATATTATTGCTAGGGTTTTAGGTAGTCTTGTAGATGTGGGTCTAGAGACTTTTAGCCATTGCTTATTTAGAACCTATAGGCATGTATTGTTATTATCTTGATATAACTTCTTAGATGATTTATGGGTTATATCAAGATAAATTTCATGCTCCATAATCAGGAACATGATGTCACTAAAGTTAGGGTTTAGGTTTAGAATCTTTTCTCCCTTATCATTCACTACTTCCTTCTTCCTTACATCATAGTGCTTTACCAATGTGAGCACAAGCTCAAGGATTTGAACTAATAGTGGTAATGCTACTACCTAGGGTAATCCACATTCATAAATGCTTTGAATCTAATCATTCTTGAATTCAACATTTACTCTTATCTAAACATTAGTTAGGTCTGTGTTATCTAGATCTATGTCTGTGATCTCAGTTATGTTGGAGTCTAGGCTAAGTGGGACACCAAGTCCCTTAGAATTAAATTTAATTTCCTTTTTATAAATAGATTCTATGAAAATTGGTGTGGGAAAACCAACTACTAAGTTGGCAGGTTTTGGACTTATAATTGTAGGTAAAAAGTTTGATAGGGTTTATACTATGTATTTGTAGTTGAAAAGTCTCGTAAGTTTTGGAATTGAAAAATGCACTTTAAAAGTTTGATAAAAGTTTTTATGGGGTTTTAGGATTGATATTGTAGGTAAAATCCCTGATGGGGATTTGGAGTTACTTTTATAATGGGAATTTCCATGGGGTCTCAGAATTGTTTTAGCAATAGGTATTTCCATAGGGTCTATGTAGAGGATCTTGAGATAATATTCTATATTTTAATCAATTTAATAAAACCCTATGTTTCTTAAAAAGGTTTTAGATAATTATATGATCCTTTTTTAAACATATTTTAGAACATAGACAAGGAAAAATTGAAGGAATGTGAGCAATATGGAAAAAACTCAATTTCTTGCACAAAAATGGAAATCTAAGATTTTTTTAGAAAGATAGCAATGATTTTTAAATTTTTTTGGGAGAATAGAGAAATAAAATTCTTCACAAGGATGGAAATGCTGGTCATGGCATTATTTAGTGTCAACGGGTTGTGGCTTGAAAAGGGTCACTTGGTGTTAACGGGTCATGGCTTGGTAAGGATCACTTGGTGTAGATATCAATTATCTAATTTTAATTTTTAATAATGACCTTGAAAAAACATAATTAATTGCCTTGTAATAAATTCCAATTAGGTCAGTTGTTGGGAGAAATAATGGGGCAAACAAAGTTTCAGATTCAGGGTGCAATTTTTCATGTTTGCAAAATTGCACTTTGCATTTTTACATCTGCTTTTTGCCACATGATTTGGCAAAACAAAAGTGGGAAAGTGTAACTTGAGGTATAATTTGAAACTTTTCAAGTTGTAATGTGCAACCAGAGTTCTAGTTTCTATGGGTAGGGTAGACGGTGGGAAGAATAACTTTGATTACACATTACAACTTTGCAATTTGAAAAATGTAACCAGAGTTCCAATTTCTACAAGCTTAGTAAATAATGGAAAATGGGACTCAAGTTTTAATATTCAACTTTACAAAGCTGAAAATTGCAACTGGAGTTCTAGTTTCCATTGGTGTAGTGATGGTAGAAAATGGTGTTCTACTTGTAGTTTACAACTTGTA
>JARHVA010002650.1:1672500-1735000 GCA_037957365.1 Torreya grandis
ATTTTACCCTTTAGGCAATGCTACATTTCCTTTTATTAAATGAATATTTCCACCATTTCTACATCATTTTATGCATGGATTTACAATGGGATCTTGAGAATTAATGGCACCAAAATAAACTTAAAAGTTTGTCCAAAAGGTCTACTACAAGGTATTGACTCTAACCCTGATAATTTTTTACTAGATGTGGTTTTAGATTTACTAGAGTTTGATAAAGTTTATAATTATTTTGAAAATTTTACCTTGGTTGATTATTTTATGGGTTGATTTCCTCTAGATAACCTATTAAAAGTAGTGGGTTCACACCCATTGGTAAATCCATGGGGTGAAATTAGGAGTTCAAAACCTCACTAAGGGTTTCTTCCTATTTCATTTCACAAGCCCTGCACATTATAAATCTATTGTTAATTATTACCCCTAGTTTATTATCAACACTTTGATTATTTTCTCCCATTGGAATTGAGACTTACAATTCTTAGAACAAGTTAAACTTAAAATCCCAATGTGGGTATAATTTTACAAACTCACCTCTTCCTCTATATAATTTTTTTGACCATTTTATCAAGTCTCTGGGCCTCTTTATCTTCCATGAAATATAAAATTTATATGTATCATATCCTAAGAGAAGGGTATATGTGGAAATATACCTTACCAAAAACCTTAAAGAGTCCATTAAGATTCAAGTAGGTAATAATCAATTCACACAGCATGTGCTTTATATCAACCTCTTAAACACTTATTTCTAGTTTAAAGGTTTAGACCATATGATTGGATAATTCACTCTAATGGTACCCACTCCTTCTATTCTTAAAGACAAAAGTGGGTTTGATTCAAAACCTAAGAATTATTATGGGTGGACAATAATATCTAATAGGAAGAATAATGTATTCCATGGAAATGCAAACCCCAACCAACTATGTACTATTCTATAGATGGCCAAGTTCCTTAGTATCTATTAGTGAAGTACCTCCACCTACACAATTTAAACCCAACCCTCTTATATATCATTCCCCTAAATTGGTCTCTAATTTTTTTCATTGTTGTATCCCACTCCTAGGGTTCTATCCTCAAAACCCCTTCAGGGTTGAATGATTTAGATTTAGAGCTTGGTCTTGTGATCCTCAAATGTAAAGATATTTTATGGTGCTCATGTATTCACTTACCCTTTTTAGATGAGGATTATGTGCTAAATAAAAATCAACCTTTTAAACTTGGAGAGTATACCATTCCTGATTCAACTTTTAATCAGTTTGTAACCCTCTTAGGTCTTATAGAGGGAAATGATATGAACCTTGAAGATTCTCAATGATAGTTTATTATTGAAATGTTAGAGGGATCAATGATCTGATACATAAGTATATTTTCAAGAGAATAGTTTTCACCCTTTTGGTGCATGATTTATTTAAAAATAATATTTCATGGGGTTTTGACCCCACCCATCATGTGGTCTAGACTCTTTTTGACTTTGGTAATTGCATCATTGGCCTAGTTAAATTGTATGCCTCTAATGATGTTATAGAACACACCTTGTTCTGACTATGTTTGGTATACTCTCTTACATATGTGCATTGGATTATCTATGGTGACTTCAACATGATTGAATATACTAAAGATAAATAAATATGTCTCCACATGAGATGGTGTGTAGGAGAACTAGAGGTATGGTTTTACATGTGAAATAAACTTGGGGTTTTTGGTCCCAACCATTGAATAAGGAGAGAATAAAATTCTCCTTGGTTCACATGGTATAATTTTCATCAAGGAGAAAATAAAGTTCTCAAGCATATTGATTTTGCCTTACTATAAGAACAAGAACTTTTATTATTCACTACTATTCATGATCATATTATTTCTATGATCCCAAACACTTTCTTATCTAACCATCACCCTATTTGCTTTAGCATTAAGTGGACTACCCAATAGTTAAATCACATAATGATAAATTTTACCTTAATTATTCCCATCTCAAACATGATCACACTATTGGGCATATCATTATAATTTATAAATTGGCTCCCAAACCCATAAGGGACTTTAGATGGATTAAGTGGTGGGCTGATGCAATAGTCTACACCACCTCCTTTCTCTAGATTTATGGAAAATAAGTGGCTCTCTTTAGGTAGTGTATTCATAATGATACAAACCATGAATACCTTAAGGTTTCATAGGAATTGGAAGATGCACCTTTAATCCCTCATCTAAATACTCAGGATGCCATGTAGAGACATAAGTTTTAGTCAATTGAGGCTTATAAGGCCAAAAGAGGACAACTAAGAGAAAAAATGCATTGGTTAAAAGTTAGAGATAAAGTGACCAATGAATTTTTATCTCTCCTTCATTCAAGACAAGATAAAAAAAATTAAATACATTATATATGATTTAGGTAGGTTTACTAAATTACCTAAAATCTTACAAGATTTTGTACATCACTATCATGAAGTTTTTATTGCACAACCATCCTCCCCTATTTGTTAATTTATTCTCTCAATACTTTGAAGTTGTCCCCCATAAGATCTCAAAATCAAAAAAAGTTTCCTATGATAGGATACTCAGCTTAGTGACCTTAAGGAATCAATCATTTAGATGGCCTTTGATAAGGCTCCAAGAGTTGATGGGTTTCCTTGTGAATTCTATCAAACCATCTAGGATATAGTTAGACCTAATCTTCATAAAGTTTGCTTTATAGCTATTTTGTCCAACTATTTGGGCCATATCATTAATCAAGGAAACATAAATTTCATTCTTAAAGGGTGGTGACCTTGAGGTGATTACCAACTAGAAGCCCATCACCTTACTTAATGTATCTTAAAAAATCATAGCTAAATCTTTAGCCCTCAAATCAAACATTTTCTCCCATTAATTGTGAGAAGTAGAACAAACAGGGTCTATTCAACATAGATACATTTTAGATAATGTTATTACTATCTGGAAAGGTGTGGAATGGGCCAATATATCCAACTAGAAGGTGTTATTCATCAATACTAATTTTGAGAAAGCTTATGATCAAATTGAATGGTATTTTATCATAACTATGCTTCAAGCTCTTAGGTTTGGTCCTAGGTTTGTTCACACTGTGAATATGCTATTTTAGAGTGTCAGGTTTTATATTACTATAAATTTTTCTCAATACCAAAAATTTGAGATTTATAGATCTATCAGATAAGGGTGCCCACTTGTGCCTTCTATTTAAGTTTTGGTTATTGAAGGATTCAACTATCCTCTGGATAGCCATGCTTTCAAAGGTTTGGTGAAGGGTATTTCTCTCCCTAACTCAGATTTATAGTTGATTAAAAGGTAAATTTGTTGATGATCCTTCTTCACTCTTTAGGAATATGAGGACTCTATTAAGTATTCTATGAAATGTCTTGGCATTTTCTATCTGGTGTCTGGGTCTTCTATTTAATGGTAGAAGGCTCATTGCTATTGCCAGTCCCTTTCACCCAAACCTCCTTGACTATAGGGATATAAGTGGAAATGTATCCTTCATGGATTTTATTTTAAATACTTAATCATTCTATTTTATTTTAGATCCTCACATTTAAAGTTGTGGTATTATGTGGTTCAAAGAGTTGAGAAAAAAATCTCCTTTTAGATCACCAAGCCATTGACTATGGTTAGGAAGTTATAGATACATTCTAAGGTACTCAACATAGCTCATGTTTAATATTCATCTTGCTTGGATCCTTCTAATTCATCTTATGCAAATTTGGAAAAGCTCTTGAGAGACTTTGTCTAGGCTAATTCTTAAGGTCACCATAATTTTCATTGAGTCTCTTGGGCCATTTGTTTTTTCCCTAAAGAAGCTAGTGGGCTTGGGCTCATTGATATTAATCTTCAAGGGATTTATATAGATGCTAAATGGATCATAAAAATCTTGGAAGAGAATGAGGTCTAGAAGATCTTATTGAGGCACTACATCTCTCAAGGTTGCCCATTTGGTAGAAAGGCTTGGTAAGGGATTGGTTTGCACAATGTTCTCATCAATGATAGAGGGAAATTTTATCATGCAAAGCATGTAGAAGGCCTGGTAAAAACTCAAGCCTTAACTCATTTGGGTGGGGTAAGGGTTTATAAATGGTCTTTATCTTAGTTCTCAATCCTTATGGTAGTTGTAGTCATATAAAATGTCAAAATTGGTAGCTTGAGTGTGGCTTGTGACACCCAACCGATAGGTCCCTCTTAAATACTCTCATGACCCTTTTAGACGCCTTTTTACTTATTCCTAGTCATCCATGGACTTATAAAACCTGATTCTAGCTTAGCTAGGATAAATTTCCCATGCTAATTCCATCTTCCTAGTTCCTACACCTATACGAAAAGATCACCCAACTTGGATTATAACACTAAACCCTATGGTGTCTTATTTTAGCACTCCTATCCAAATGAATTTTTAACTCCAATGGTCATTTATTTTCAATTCCTATCTTTCATCTTATCATCCTAGTGCAAATACATTTGACCCATAACCAATAGATCTCTATAAAATCCCATTCAAAGTTTATTTAGAAGAGGTTGGAAAATATTACAAAAGCAAGCAAGAATATAAGTAATACCATTGAGAAAAATTTACCTATTTTTTACATATAACAATCCAATATAATTACAAACATATCCAAATCCTCACACCAGTCCCTAGGCACTTCAAGCACACCTAGTTTAGCATTTTTCATCCTCATAACACTATTTCACAAAGCACATCAAGTGAGAGAACTACATATGGCTTGATCCCTCAACATAAAGGGTGTGGATACATGTTCAATATATCTTACACATACCAACCTCACCATATTTCTCAATATTGATCCAATAATAATGAAGTGTAGGGTTTAAAGACTAAAACAATTCTACAAGGAGTTTCATAGACCTTCAGTAGTCGAGATTTCACAAGCAGGCTCACATAGGGATAGTGAAAAAAACTCAAGTTTCTAAGAGTAGTTTGGAAAATAATATAAAAAGAAGAAAATAATACCAGATCCTAGGGTGTCCTATTTCAAAGTTCCTATCCTTTCATAAAATGAAATTCATAACCTAGTTTGTAACACTATCCTAGTCTTGCACAGCCAATATCAGACCCTGCAATAACCATTTCAATTTATTTTTAACCAAATCTTATTTTCTTAATATTTATAGAAAGGTTAAAAATAAAAATAAATTATGTAAATTAGTATTTATATTATTGTAATATTATTTATTGATTTAGTCAACTCAGACCTTTAACTAAATTAGGAATAAGACTCCAATATTTTCAAAATGGTTAAATCATTTGGTGAACTTGACTTACTTTGTTTGTGCATAAAAACCCTAGAAACCCTAGGGAAAATTTCCTTCTAATTTTTATATCATTTTTTTTAATTCAATATTTAAATTAAAAAATGACATTAATTTTTAAAATTCCATAGTAATTTAAAAAATATATAATTTATTCAAAACCCTAGTTGCATATAGTAGGTCCCTTTAAATAAAAAATTTTCCAATATTTTTTTGATTTTTGATTTGCATATTTAAATTAAAAATTCACATTAATTTTTAAAATTCCATAATAATTTTAAAAAATAATCATTCTTTAAAACCCTAGTTACATATACTAGGTCCCATTACTTTTGAGGTATCACCTTACATGCTTATGAGCTTCGTATCTTTTTAATGCATTTTTTAGTTTGATATTTTTAGGACTTTAGATTTCTTATATTCAGTACTTTCCTTCCATATCACTTTACTTGTTACAAATTATTACAAAAAATTCAATCAATTTTCAATTTTTTTTCCTACTTTAACAATGGCTCAATACACCAGTTTTGATGAAACTAATAAAAGATAAATTTAAGAACTCTTAACTAAACATCCTGACATGCAAGATGATATGCTTAAAATACTACAATAAGAGCAAAAAGAAGCAAGAAATGGTCAATCCTCTCAAACCACAGAGCAACCAGTTGTAAATGACACTATGAGGGAAACTATGTCTCAATAACTCCCTATAACAACCCATCCTCTCTATGAGGCACCATTAGTTATGACTAGTACATCTTTGTCTCTTGATGTGGAAGCTCTTGTGTAAGAGATAAAATATCTTCAATCCAAGGTGATACATCTTGAGCAAGGTGCTTCTAGACCAACACAAGACTTACATTCTTTTGCTCTACTACATACACTATTGACATGTCATATTTCTTCAACACCCTTAATACCAGGTTTTTTTTAACCCAAGCTCATTCTACATGATGATAAGGGTGATCCAAAGACACACTTAATATGTTTTCACATAGTATATTTAAACTAAGTGCCAAATAAATGGTTACTAACCAAGCTATTTTCATGGAGTCTAAGGGATTATGCTTTACAATGGTTCTATAGTATACCAAATCAGTTGGTCAACATATTAAATCCTTTAGCTAACATGTTCCTAGCTCATTTTAGCATTAACATTTGTTATAAGCTTTCCTATGCCCAAGTTGCATAATGAAAAGAAAGGTCAAATGAGTATCTCACATATTATGTTCTTCGATCTAAGACTATCTTAGAGAAAATGACTAGCCCCACGGCTGATAAAGAGTTACAAGATCTATTAAAATAGAGTCTTTTACCATCTTTGCATGAGTCAATAATGTTTAAAATATTCTCTTCCTTCACTGAGTTATGTCATACACTAAAGGAAAGGGAAGTCAAATTAATTTCAATAGGCAAAATCAAGTACACAAGTATATCCAAAACAACAAACAAGAGTAATAGTAAAGTCCCATATAAGGTCAAAGCCAATGATATCAATAATCAAAATCAACCAATATTAATTCATCTTCAGAGTCCCCTTAGTGAGTGGTTTTATCTACACCTCCTTGGTTAACATTTTCCAATCTACTAGTATCTCTAGCTAGAGTTTTACAATAGCTTTTGGAATGTAATATCATATCTCTCCCTCTTATTTTGGTAGTTGATCCAAACAAAGCCTCTTCCATAGGATATGATTATAATACATTTTGTGATTTTCATAGGGCATCAAGCCATAAAAAAATAGATGCATTAGTTTGAATCACAAGATACATGGCTTGATAGATGGGAACATTATTGATCTTAGTACTTTAGTTGAGCCTCTTTAGACAAAGTAAACATAAGACAATGCTTTAAAAAATTTCTCATATCCTTTCCCACAACATTATAAATAAGAGACAAGGGATACATCAAGTGGTCACCATGCATATCATGCACATCCCCCACTAGCTACATACCAAGCACCTTTAGTTGAGTTACACCCTTTGAGAAACATGATTGGTGTGTATAACTCTAGAGTTTCAGCTAGACCTTCCATCTCCTTCTTAGAGTAGGAGCTAGTTTAGGATGATTTAGATTACCATGCACTCTTTATCAAAGTTTACATTAATCATCATCCCATTCATAATGTTCTCATAGACATTGGATCTAGTGTGAACATGTGCACTATGACATTACTTCAACATTTGGGATATTCAGAGAAAGATATTACCCCGATGGACATAGTTATCAAAAAAATTAGTGGGCACATACAGAGTTCATTAGGTGATATCTTACTTCCTCTATAGGTTGGTCCAAAACATGTGGTCATACTATTCACTATTATTCCTAGTGCAATATTTTTTGATATGTTACTTGGTCAACCATGGATTTAGAAACTTTGAGTACTACCTTTTAAAATTCATAGATGCATGAAATTTATTCATGATAATTAGTTTTTAATAATTGGTGGAGTTCTATATGGGTTATCACTCCCCACTTCAAATCCATCTTCTACTTTATAGTCACCAATTTCAGTTTCTCCACCAATTATAGTTCTTCCTCTAGTTCAGATTCTGACATAGTCAAGGCCTTCATCACTAGCATAGAGAGTCCATACACATCCATAGAGGCATCTTTTAGAGTAGACATATTTTTAGAATTCTAGATAGCTTCTAGATACAATGTTCACACCCAATCCAATATCATTGAGGTCTTATGCCTCTACATACAGAGCACATATTCAGAGATCTTCTCTTACTACTAGATGGGTCCCTAAGAACCCTATGATTACATCCACTTCCCAGAGTTACAAGGGGAATGTACAATCAATTTACACTACAAATATTTTACAGAATTTACAACATACACAAATTTCAAAGCCATAGTCTCAACCCTTCCATCATACTTCATGATCATGCACAATCCCTCTCCTTCATATAAGACACCATGATAGGGAGTATCTCATGAGACTCATTGGTTAGTATCATTTTTTACTAGTTTTTCTTGTATATAATTTCTCAATTTATTTTACATAGTCTCCTCATGATTTATTTCACATAGATTATACCAAAAATACCAAAAACAATACAAAATTTTAAAATACAAAAACATTCAAATATGTCAAAATCCAAAAACATTCAAATAATTCAAAAACATTTCAATCATCTACATTATCCATGATTTACATTTCTACTACCATGATAGACTTACATTTGTTATCCTATGTTATTTTTTAAATTTATCTACATTACCATGCTTCACTTGATCTTCTTTGAGTGTGTGTAGTAACATCCAAATCCATGATTGCTTCACTCTACCCATTGAGGGGCCATCCTAATTCATACACTCAAGACATACATTGATATATCCACCCTCTATGGGCATCTTTCTAGGTTATGTCATTCCTGCATCACACACTCTAGTTATCATGTTGATGTACATTACTTACTAGCTTACATAGATTACTCTATTGATACTCACTAGTATATAACACTTAAATATTTCTTAGCATATACCTAGTCTTGTACTAAATGTCTTGCATAATTTCACTTCTTTCTTTGATTAGTTAGATGCAATTGTATTTCTAGTATTTACATGATTTACTCTATTGATTTTAAAAGTTAGATATGATTGTATTTCTTAGTTCTCGTTCTATGTCTTGTGTGTGCCTTAGGACATTTATCAATGTCTTTTACTTGTACTCTTCTATGTGCTTGTATCCCTTGTGCTAATCTTTCTTGTTTCAATTATATGTGTATGTGGAATTTGAACATGGATTATATTTTTAATTTCTAGTTTGAGTGACATGTTCCCATGCCCCTTGTTTTCTTGGCCCCTTGGCCACTCTTGTATGCTTCTTACTTCTTGCCTTGTGTGCTTGCTTGATTTTTTTTCAATTTTTTGTAATCCCATGATCCACATCACGCATTATCTTTTTTTATTGGATTCCATGATGGACATCACACTCCATCCCTCCCTAAAAACTAACAACTAACCATACTTATAATTCTAGTTCACTATATTATGCATACTATTACATTTTTATATCTATCTAGGCATACCCCTGTTGATCTAACAATTTCCATTAGAAACTATACTATATCTTGAGACATCTTTTTAATTATCATTTTATATCATGTATTTTCACAATATAACACACTTATAGGGATCTTTATTCTAATGGAAACTAATATAGGGTCTTCTTTCCTACCTTCAGAAGAGGAGGTAATAAATAGGGGTTTTTTCATAGAGATTAAAGCTCCTCCTGATAAAAAAATTAGCTTTCAAAACACCCAAAATAGTATTCAAACTTCAAACTAGGTATAACCAACTAGATAGATAATTATAATTACAAAACAATCATCAAAATTAGCATAGGACAATAGCACCAAGTTTGGACTAAAACACCAGACAATAGGGTGTCCTATTTTAGTGCTCCTATCCAAACATAAAAAAACTAGACTTTCCAAAAATAGATAAAAAGGTAAGTATAATTATAATTTTTTTAGTAATAGTTTAGTTTAGAATTAGTAGTTTCAATATAGTTTCTCTTAAAAAATATAGATATAGGGGGCATCACTCTCACTTTCAATTTTAGATACAACAGTGTTAAGCAAAAAATATACTGAGAGGGGGGTGAATTAGTATATTATATATATTTTACTTAATCTAATTTTTTTATTTAACCACTTAATCACACATTAAAGATATGCAATAAAATTGAAACAATAATATGCACCACATGAGAGAGAGAGAGAGAGAGAGAGAGAGAGAGAGAGAGAGAGAGAGAGAGAGAGAGAGAGAGAGAGAGAGAGAGAGAGAACAATTTTAAGTATATGAATGATCATAA
The DNA here is from genome assembly GCA_037957365.1 of Torreya grandis. Lineage (NCBI taxonomy): Eukaryota > Viridiplantae > Streptophyta > Pinopsida > Cupressales > Taxaceae > Torreya > Torreya grandis. The sequence goes on from JARHVA010002650.1 coordinate 1,682,597, forward strand.
ACTCAAATTACAAAGTTCTCAAGCACCAACTTGTAGGAGTACCAACTCCTTGAAAATATATGTGAGCACCAACCCACAAGAGCACCAAACCCTTTTGTGTATAAAACACAACTATCTCTTAATGTTGCTTACTCAACAAATGATATAACGCTACAATATCTCCTACTTTTCTCTCTTCAAAAACAAATACAAACCATGCACTCTCTTTCATATTACAAATGGCTTCTCAAGCCTTTAATTATATCTTTCCAAATGACCTTTGGCATTCACCCTTTGTGACCCTTCAATCCTCATGAAAAATGGTGCCAAATTTGCATGACCCTTCGTATCCTTGTATTTGAAAAGTCACATGGTGACTCTTCATAATAAAATGCATTCTTTCCTCTTTTGTCTATATCTTGGTGACTTTTTTTATTCCTCAAAGTGTCCCTTCATGGAAAAATGTGCCATACCCTCTTTTGTCTTCACATGGTGACTCTTGAAATTCGTCAAGCTGACTCTTCATGAGAAAATGCATCCCATTCCTCTTTTGTCTTTACCCCATGACTCTTTGACTTCTCCATGGGCCCTCTTTTGACTTATATGCAACAAAAAATATATTTGTTAATATTAAAAAATTATTAACACACATTAGAAAAGATATGAATATTAAAAATATCATTAAATGCAATGGGGCCTTTATCACCAATGCTAGACCTTTGACATCAATGAAAATATTTCCAACAATTTCTCCCATTTTCATTGATGGCAACCTAAAACTAAAACTACCACATCCTAAAACCTTCACTACACATGCAAACCTGCACATACTACCATCTAAAAAACATAAAATAACTCTCCCTTATTGTCGCCACTTGTACCTATTTGTGTCCCTATTTTTTTACCTGTACCTATTTATGTACCTATTTCTACACATATACCTATATACTTATACTTATTTATGTTCTTCTCCCCCTTTGACATCAATGGTAAAGGTCCTAACCTGGAGCTAACACTTAGCTCCCCCTCAACTAATGCTGATCCTCAATGGTAGGAAGTAAAAGAAATTACTCCCAACTTCACCTATATATACTCAAATGTGTCTTTTGGTAGTGCCTTTGTGAAAATATCTAAAATCTACTTTGTAGTACTGATATATTCTATCGTAACCTATTGATCTATAACCTTCTCTCTCAAGAAGTGATATTTGATACGAATATGTTTTTTTCTTGAATGCACCACTGGTTTCCTTGAAATATAAATAGCACTTATGTTGTCACAAAAAATATAAATATGTTCATCATATTTTACTTTGATATCTTCCAAAGTTTGCTTCATCCAAATCACTTGAGTACAACATAATATTATTGAAATATATTTCTACCTCAGCTATAGAAAGTGATAATGAATTCTAATTTTGGCTAGTCATGATATAAACCTATCACCAAGAAAGAAATCTCCTCCACTTGTACTCTTTATGTCATCCAAGCAACCTACCCAATCTAAATCTATATAAGGAACCAAAGTGAAATCTCTACCTATGGGATACCATAATCTATAATCCAATGTTATTCTCTTCACCAACTGAACATGACTATCTTTTGGAGTTGGCTAATATCTTGCAACCATACCTACTACATGCATGATGTCTAGCCTTGATGTTGTCAAATATAAAAGACTACTAATCATATATCTATATAAAGATAGATCTGCAATAGGTGAATCTTCATCCTTTCTCACCTTATTTCCTATACACATTGGTGTACTATCTGGTGCACAACCCTCAAAACCAAATTTCTTGAACATTTCCTTGGCATATTTACTTTGAGATATGAAAATTCCTTTATTTGACTAAAATATTTGAAATCCTAAGAAAAATGATAATTATCCAAGCATAGACATCTCAAATTATTTTTGCATATTATCCAAAAATTCTTTTGTCATCTTTTCAATATTTCCTCTAAAAATGATGTCATCAACATATACCACAAAAAATTATTTATTGTTCATCTTCTATTTTGATGTAGAGATTACTGTCAACAAATCCTTTCTTGAAACTTTGATCCTATAGGTACTTATCAAGTCTTGCATACCAAGATCTGGGAGTTTGTTTCAATCCATACATTGCTTTCTTTAATCTGCATACATGGCTACTAATATTTGAGAGAATAAATCCCTCAGGCTGCTCAATCTAGACCTCTTCTTCTAGATTCCAATTTAAGAAGGCAGATTTGACATCCATTTGAAACACTTTGAAATTTTTAAACACTACATATGCAAGAAACATTCTAATAGCCTCTAGCCTTGCCACTGGTGAAAAATTTTAATTAAAATCTATTCCCTCAATCTGAGCATATCCTTTACATATTAATCTTTCTATATTTCTGGTCACTTCTCCATTTTCATTCAACTTATTTTTTTAAACCCATTTTATTCCTATCACATAGTGATCTTTTGGTCTAGGCACTAAGTCTCAAGTATCATTATTTTTTATCTAATTTAATTCTTCATCCATTGCCTTAACTTAATGCTTATCATATCTAGCTTCTAAAAAATTTCTAGGCTGAATTTTGGATAATAAAGAGAAATTAACTTGCTCATATTCACTTACCATCATTCTTCTAGTGTTAATTCCTTCATTTATGTCCTTGATGATGTCACTTTAATTATGATTTATCTATACATATTTTTATGGGGTTTTGTTTTCCTTTTTCTCCTTCTCATCTTCATCTGATTCTTCAAAATCTTTCTCTTCAATGATTTCAGGAATGTGTATTAGATCACTAATTCTTTGTGATCCTTCTTCTATCCTGACACTTGTACTTTCAACTATTTTTTTGTTTCTTTTGTTATAACATTTATAAGCTTTACTTTTTCAATAATAACCAAGAAATATACCTTCATCTGCTCTAGATTCAAACTTACCTAGTTTTTTATCGGTTCTCTTTATGAAGCATCTACTACCAAAAACTCTGAAATAATCAACTATTTCTAGTTTGTCTTTCCATAGCTCATATAGATTCTTGTCACTATTAAATCTAAATAATTATAAATATGTGTTATTTTATCAACTACCTCTCTCCAATATTTATCTAGTATCTTGGATTCATTTAGCATTGTCCTTGCCATCTCCTGAACTGTTCTATTTTTTTGTTTAACTACTCCATTTTGTTGTAGAGTTTTGGCTGATGAATAATGTCTCTTTATTCCATGGTCTTAAAAAAACTCAATAAATTTATCTAACATGAATTATCCTCCTTGATCTGATCTTAGGCACTTAATCTTCAAAGTGGTTTCATTCTCTACTAATACATTGAAATGTTTGAAAGCTTCTACTTTTTTCTTTAAAACATTACCAAAGTCATACGTGAAAAGTAATAAATAAGAAACATGAAATATTTCTCACCTTGAGTAATTTTATTTCTCATAGGTCCACAAAAAATAGTGTGAACAAGATCTAACATCTAAGTGGTTGAGTACTCTTTTGTTTTAAACCACCTTCTGGCTTACTTCCCATGCTGACAAGGTTCACAAAATGTGTTGGATGGCTTTGTAATCTTTAAAATAATTTTGACTGCTTGCTTCTTATTGATGTTAAAAATATTATCAAAATTTATGTGTTCCATTATCTTATGCCATAGAAAAATTTATTCAATCTGACTCAAACAACACCTTTGACCTTTGATGTCTAATAACATATACAAATTATTACATGTTCTTTAAGCATCTGTAACCAACATATCTAAATCTTTTCTCCTAATTTCATAACCTTCTGAATAAAAATTTAGTGTGTGCCCCTAATCACAAATTTGACTTACACTTAAATTATTATGCTTAAGACCTTCTACATACAAAACATTTTTAGTTTTAGTTCTACCATTATCCAAACTTAGTGTATCTTTTCTAGTGATTCTGGTAGTAGTATTGTCTCTAAATTTCACTATGCCACCATTGATATTCTTTAAGGTTATGAAATTTCTTTTATTTCCTATCATATGCCTTGAACATCCACTATCAATGAACCATGGCTTTTCTTCATTTCTTGCATGCAAAGTTGTCTATACCAACATAGATTTTTTAGGTTGTTTCTTCTACCATGAACTTGTCTAAACTTTCTTATTGATGAATGGAGCCTTGAAACTTTGGTCTTTCTTGACTAATTCAAACATGCTTATACATTACTAGGCTATGTGTCTGAAGTTGTTTCACTTATAACATATTATGGCCTCTTCATTAAAGCTTGATAGAGGAGCAAAAGAGTTGTGGCTTCTGCTTGACTCTGCATGAGTTTCCTTCTCCTTATTTTTGAAATTGTTAGCCCTTTTTTGACATTCTATTTTCTTATGACCATATATATTATAATAAAAATAGTAACCATATAAATAGGACTTGTTTATGTATCTCTAACTTGATTGCCCTTTATAGCTTTCTTCCTTCTAGCCTTCTTTATTTGAGATGTTTCATGTATTCTTAACTTCTTCCCTTTTTATTTCCTCTTTTGTAAGAGCTTCAACATAGCTCTTTCCTTTTTATATGTTAGAATTGTCTGTGAAAGTAGTGGCCTCCCCTTTTTAAAAAAAAATCTAATACCTATCTTATCTGACATTGATCTTTGAATTTATAATATTCTATTCAACATATTAATTCTATTCCCAAATTTTGAATAATTGGTTATTCTATCATTGATTGCTTTATTTGTTTTCTCAAGATCTACTTTTAAATAACAAATTTTGATAACATACCTTTCACATTCTTCACTTACTTTTTGAAACTATGCCATTAGATCTTTTTCATTCTTCTTGGCTTCTTCAAAGTGTTCTTGTAGATCTTCAATTGTTTCCTTTGACTCTTTTTCATTTTTCTTAATCTAGAGTTTTAATCTTCGATTATTTTTCTCAAGAGCATTTAACTCTTATAAGGCACAAATGAGTTCTCATTTAAGATTCACTTTGGCTTCATCCTATTCTTCTTCTTGATCATCTATGCTTTAGCTTGTGGAGGCATATATATGTATGGCCATGAATAAAATCTCTTCTTTTTTTGAATCACTGACTCTAATTTCTTTGACTGAGCTAGGATCTTTAGAATAAAAACTTTTCTTCTCAAATCCCTTCTTAAATTTTCCTTTGAAATTCTTATTGTATGTAGACTTTCCTTCTTCATTATCACCATTACCCTTATCTAGGCACTTAACTACAAAATGTCCAATCTTTCCATAATTGAAATATTTAAAAGGTAATTTTCCTTTATATTTATCTGTGCTCTTTTTCAGCTTGTGAATGAATAGACCTCCATTGTCATCTTCATCATCACTAGAACTGTCACTTGATTCTTGAATCTTAGCCTTCTATTTATTTGATGTCTTGAAAGTAGCTTCTCTCTTTGCAGGTTTCTCTTGTTTGATCTGCATCTTATATACCGTAAAAATACCATGTATCTCATCCATATTTAGCTTGGATAAATTCTTCATCTCTTCAATTGCCAAAAAAATTACATCATATCTCAATGGTAGAGATCTCAAAACTTTTTGTACCACAATTGATTCTTTTAAATTTTCTCCAAGACCTTGAATCTGATTAGCTATTTGATCAACCTACAAAAGATAGCTTTCTATATTTTCTTCCTCTTCAATCTTAAAACTCTCAAACTATCTTCTGAAAGTTTGAAGCTTAGCTTTCTGAACCTTTTCATCACCTTTGTAAATATTCTCAAGTTTTACCTAAGTTTCATGAGCAGATTTACATTACATAAATTTAACAAATTCTAATTCACATAAAATAGCATTTAAAGCTTTAGCATTATTTTCACTTGCCTTCTTTTCTACTAGAGTAATTATAAGTGTTTGTGGCTCTTCATATTCCTCCACCATTGCTTACCAAATGTCAAATCCAAGGGTCATCAAGTAAGTATTCATCTTTATGCTCTAAAAAGCATAATTTGTCCCATCAAACAAAGGTGCCTTATTTTTATAAAAACTTTCATGTGATCCATCAATCATACTTTTTTGATCTACCTTCAAGTTGTAAAACTTTTTCCAAATGAACCTACTCTAATACCAATTGTTAAGCACAAAATATACTAAGAGGGGGGGGGTGAATCAGTATATTATATATCTTTTACTTAATCTGATTTCTTTTCTTTAACCACTTAATCACACATTCAAGATATAAAATAAAACTAAAATAATAATATACACCACACAAGAGAGAGAGAGACACCAAATTTTTATGTGGAAACCCAAAGTAGGAAAAAAACATGGAGAATAATCTCAAGTATATGAATGAGCACCAAATCAAATTACAAAGTTCACAAGCACCAACTTGTAGGAGCACTAACCCCTTTACTGATCACCAACACAACAACTATTTGTGAGAACCAACCCACAAGAGCACCAACCCATTACAAAGATTTGTGAGCACCAACTTACAAAATCACCAACCCCTCTTATGTATAAAACACAACTATCTCTCAATGTTTCTTACTCAACAAATGATAGAACTCTACAATATCTCCTACTTTTTTCTCTTTAAAAACACATACAAACCATGCACTCTATTGCATATTACAAATGGCTTCTCAATCCTTTATTTATAGCTTTCCAAATGACCTTTGGCATTCACCCTTTGTGACACTTCAATTCTCATAGAAAATGGTGCTAAACTTGCATGACCCTTCATATCCTTGCATTCAAAAATTCACATGGTGACTCTTTATAATAAAATGTGTTCTTTCCTCTTTTATCTTTATCTTGGTGACTTTTCATATTCCTCAAAGTTTTCATTCATGGAAAAATGTGCCATACCCTCTTTTGTCTTCACATGGTGACTCTTGAAATTCCTCAAGATGACTCTTCATGAGATAATGCATCCCATTCCTCTTTTGTCTTTACCCCATGACTCTTTGACTTCTCCATGGGCCCTCTTTTGATTTATATGCAACCAAAAATATATTCATTAATATTAAATAAATATTAACACATATTATCTAATATATAAATATTAAAAATATCATTAAATGCAATGGGGCCTTTATCACCAATGTTAGACCTTTGACATCAATGACAATATTTATAATAGATAGTTGGCATAACTTCCATATTAGAATCCATGTTACAGACACCAGTAATTAGATGAAATGTGCATGGCACATTTGACTTATTTTCTTTCTAATTTTAGTACATTAACTAGGTATTCTTAGTATTTGTGTGCCTTATTCCATCTATATGTGGTTGGCATCATTCCCAAGTGACTTCCACATAAACCTATTTCCTAATTTTAGAGTGGCTTTCATACAAGCCTAATATTCACCTTTTTCAAGTGCCAAGAGTGGCCTAGTTTCTATCACACATTTGGCTATCCATTCTACATTTTCAAACTATAGAGCATTTATGGGATTTGAAATCCATCTCATACGACACACATTTTATACCAATATCAATTCATAGTTTCACTTCATGGGACAATTATGGATCCAAAGGAATATAATAACCTTTGTATTCTTGAGCCACCTACTCAACAAGATTGGACACATAGTCCAAGCATTGATTAACACATGCATGATCACATATATTCATTTAGTGGGTGACAATGGAACCAAAGGAATACCCTTTGTATTCTTAAGTAACTCTTAAGGAATTGAGCACTCAGCTTCATTCATGATATTAATCTTGGTACAACATCATTCAATACATACTCAACATTACTTAGCATCACAAAAAGTTTTGTATTGGTTCATGTACCTGGTGAGGTGTATTCATTCATTTCTTTACCTCTCTCTTGTATCCAAATTTTATACATTTTTACTTTAGACATAGTGTGTCTAGTAAGAACTGATCTACTTCTAATTTTATTTTGTAGATTTACACTTCACAACATGCTCTCTCTATTCACACCTAGCATCACATAGATTCATGAGCTTAACCCTTGTAGGTAAGTTTAGGTACACTTTATACTTTTCCTATATCTTAGTATTTTGATTCATTACATCACTAGAATAAAGAGCGGGGGGGGGGGGGCAAATGTAGTCATATAAAATGTCAAAATTGGTAGCTTGAGTGTGGCTTGTGACACCCAACCCATAGGTCCCTCTTACATACTCTCATGACCTTTCTAAACACCTTTTTGCATATTCATATTCATATGTGGATTTATAAAACCTAATTCTATCTCAACCAAGCTATATTTCCTATGTTGATTCCATCCCCCTAGGTCCCATACCTTTAGGATAGGAATATCTAACTTGGAATATAGTATTAGACCTTAGGGTGTCCTATTTTATCACTCCTATCTAATTGCATTTTTATCTCCAACAATCATTTGATTTCAGTTCCTATCCTTCATCTTGTTGGCCTAGTGTGAATACATTCGACCCATGATCAATAGATCTCTATAAAAGTCCATTCAAATTTCATTTAGAAGAGGTTGGAAAATATTATAAAAGAAAGAAAGAATACAAGTAATACCATTAAGGATCTCTACATATAGCCATCTAATATAGCTACAATCATATCCGAGTCCTCACACCAGTCCCTAGCCACCTCAAGCATACCTAGTTTAGCATTTTTACATCCTCATAACACTATTTCATAAAGCACATCAAGTGGGAGAACTACATATGGCTTGATCCCTCTTCAGAGTATTTTTATGTAGGTAACATGCCCACATGAGGGGTGTGGATACATGTTCAGTGCATCTTACACACACTAACCCCCTTCATTTCTCAAGATTGATCAAAACATAATGAATTATAAGGTTTGAAGACTAAATCAGATCTACAAGGAGTTTCATAGACCTTCAATAGTTGAGATTTCACATGTAGGCTCACATAGGGACAATGAACAAAACCCAAAAAACTCAGGTCTCTATGAGTAGTTTGAAGAATAGTGGCAGAAGAGGACAATAACATTAGACCCCAAGGTGTCCTATTTTAGTGCTTCTATCCTTTCACAAAATGAAATCCATAACCTAGTTTATGACACTATCCTAGTCCTGTGCAACCAATATCAAATCCTACAATAGCCATTTCAATTAATTTTTGCCTATCTTATTTTCTCCATATTTATTTTTATTTATAGAAAGGTTAAAAATACAAATAAATTATAAAAAATTAGTAGTTAAATTATTGTAATATTATTTACTAATTTAGTCAACTTAGACCGTTAACTAAATTAAGAATAAGACTCTAACATTCATAAAATAGTTAAATTAGTAGTCTCCACATTAAATTTCCACATTTTCCCTTTTGTCATGGTCCCTTAGGTCAGAAGCTTGATTCTATTTTAAAAAAGGTATTTTCATGATTAGCGACCTCTTCTATAATGAAACATGGGACTAGATTCCTTGGAATATGGTAAATTCTAAGTTCAATCTAAATAAGGAAGATGTTGAATTCATTTATGAATTATATATTTCCATACCTAAAGATTACTTACACAAAATTGAAGTTTACTCTCTTATGCTATGATGGAAGGACCATTCTTGGCCAATAATTATGTCATTCTATCACTATTCCCATAGTTTGGGTTATAATCTTTTGGACCCTCAACATATTGATATTAAATCCCTCAATCATTATTTGTACCTTAAATCTCTCCATCATGTTTGGGCTTGGAAGTTTGATAATTTTTGGGTAGCTTGTATTGAACCTAAAAAATCCCATTTCCTTTGGAGTATTATTTAAAATTTATATCTATGGGGGACCAAATCAAACACAAGGGGTTTTTGAATCCCACTTGCCCAAACTATCACCACCTAAAAACCATTAAACATCTCTTTTGGTTTTGCCCTCATGCCTAGTCTACTTGGAGATGGATATATACCTTTTTAAAACCCTTTAGGCCTAAAATTTTCACTTGGAAGATGGCTCTCCTAATGGAATCCACCTTAATTCTTATAATATATAATATATTATGGTAGATTTTACTTACTAATATTCTTTTTTAGATTTTGAAATATAGAAATAAAGCACATTCTAATAATGAAGATATGGAAAAAAATTCCTATAACTAATAAAGTTGTGACTATTAATGTTATCCTTTAGATTTAGATTCAAATATATAAGGTTAAACTCAATCTCCACCATATACAAATCCTCTTGGATCATTGGAAGAAATTTCCTTATGCAGTCAATCATGATCCTCTTGATCCCTCTCCCACCATTATCCACCTAGTGTCATGGGTGTGGGGGATGACATCACCAATTTTGTAGCCAATAGTATCGAAGATGTAGGAGTGCCTCTCCTCACTCTCACTGGTCTTCACCTCCCAAAGGATCTAATAGGGGAAATAGAGATAATGGTGGTGGGGGGTTAGAGGTCTCCTCCATAAGATAAGTTTTCATGGATAACATTGGCCATTTATCATTTCAAAAAGGATTCTAATAAATAGAATGATAGTAAAATTAACTATTAGACTGATGGTAGGGACCTCATCCCAATTGAAAAAGACCCCCTAGTTCAAAGGGGTGGGGGAACCCTCATGATCCTCCACCTTCTCCACTTCTGCTTGCCACCATGTTCATTACTATTTCTTAATGGAATCCTTATTTTTTGTGCCTTTATCTTTCTCTTTTTTTATTTATGTGCACTTGAGGTAGTTTAACTAGGGTTTGTTTGGCCATGTGGTAGCCTTTTATAGACTATGCTCTTCCCAAGAATTCTTTAGCTTGATTTGGTTATTTTGGGGTGTGGCTTTTCACACATATTTTTATATGATTAAAAATGTATTATATCTTTTTATATTAATGAAAATTCACTTTTCAATTAAAAAAAAACAACAATAGTACATACGTGCTATAATGCATACATGTTTTAACACGTATTTTTGTCATGTTAAATTTGAAACACATGCCTCTAAAATTGTAAATGGATTTAAATTTAGAGTTAAAGTACTAAATATTCACACATAGTCAAATCTCTATTTTAAACTAAAAATTTAAAAAAAAATCAACATAAACAATACAAATTTCATTGATATATTTCATGAAAATAAGACTAATAGTGTCAATAAAGCTATCCTATTTCTAAACATATAATGTTTTTAATATTTTGAATATTTGAAGGTTTTCATATTTATTCATTTATAAATATGCCTTTATATGCCACAAACATACATGTCTACATTTATTTATGTATATTTGGTTTCATTCATCCAAATTTGAAAAAAAAACTTATAGGGTTGAAAACAAGGCCTAATTATATCACATTGAAAAAAAAAATTATTTGAGGTATTTGTGGAGGAATATGCTCGATTATCCATTATTTATCATTTTTATGGTCTATTTACTAGTAAAATTGTTAAAAAATGAATTCATTTTTTAAATATAGGTTGCAAACTAAATGATCTTATCTAAATTTATACCAAAGGGTTTCAAAAAAGTCTAAATGACTCTATATAAAGGGTGAGGAGCATGACCACTATCTACTATATTGTACTAAATAATAGGATTACCATTTTTAGTTTAAATTGTTTGACCTATTTAAACATATTTAAAAATAATAGAAGTTGAGAAACTAGACTTGAAATAATACAATTAATGCTATTGTAACATCTTAAATTTGTAAGTATAGGCATCTCAAATAATCTATTGTAAGAACCCCTCAATTCAAATATTGTAAAAATGTCTCAAAAATATTTTCCATGTGGCTATAAGCCATCCTCACAAATATTTTTAAAGTAATTATAACAAGCCATGTTTATAAATAAATAGTAAAACTAAAATAAATTAAATTATAGAATAATATAATCAATTTTCCATTTATAAAACATCCATGATAACATATTTTAATTCTAATTTTTTTTCCAATTTCATTCCATTAAGTAATTAAATTACATGCTTTCATAAGTCATTCCTTTTACATAACCTGAGTATAAATTTTTTCATAAACAAAATAAATAAGCATAATTAAATCAATGTTTCAATTTCATTAAATCAAAATTATAATTGCATATCAATATCTCAAATGTATGAATCACATGATCACATAGGTGTTTATAATTTAAAATATTACATCTTTCCAAAATAATAACAATAAATTACATTCACATGTGCATGATAGGCATACATAATATCAAGTCTTCTCAATATGAACATTGAGAAAGTAGGAGATCACTAATGAAACCAAGAATTATATAATAAGATGAGAACATCATCATAGGATTTACCACTAATAAAATATCTTTTTGGATCCATTTCACACCTATCATCCACCAAGAGTGGCCCTACCTTTCATGATAAATGTAGATACAAAATCAACAACAATGAAGATAACATTATGTATACAAGTCATATTGTGGTTAGTTACACATAGAAAATTCAAGTATAGATAATGCGTACAATGGAAATAATAAATTTCTAATGTATATTAGAACTTGAAATAATATATTCCTACCTCACCCTCACACACACACACACACACAAAGATACATGATTATTTCCATAATATTTAGAAAGTAAATGAGTCCACCTTGTTACATCTATACTTAGTATTCTAATCCTATTTTCAAATTCAGTGTAAAACTAAAGGATTTATATAACACATACATTATTCATGTTCCTATGTTCACACTCAATCCATAAGTGTAAAACCCACATATTTTATAACAATAATATAGTTTCAAAGTGTTATCCATAAAATTAACACGTTAATAATCTCTAAAAATTGCATGAGAGATAAAGTAATCCATAGGTGTCCCATACCACTTACATGAGAAGATATCACCCCAAAACTACACCAAGGGAAGTTTAAAAAATCATCAATAAGCTTAAGTATTTTTAGGGTTTCATTTCAAATAATGTTAGGGTAGAACATTCATTCCAAAATAAATAAGTATCAAACAAAATTTCATGTAAAGTTTTCAAATAATAAACCTAATAAAAAAGGCACACATCCCTAATTCTAACAATGCTTAAGATTATTTTACTTTTTAAGGTTTCATAATGAATATTATATTTATGTGCATGAAAAATGGAGTCTTCCATGGTTACATGTTTATTTGTTTTAGAGAGAGAAAATATTTTGATGCTATAAAGTTTATCATCTAGTCTTGTTGGTGATAATCAATTTGAAACATATACTGAGTTATATGAAAAGAGTGGGAAATTTAGGGTGGAATCCTAAATATCATCAACCAATTTGCCTGATTTTTTTCCAATTGATTTCATATCTCTTTCAGATCTTATTCCATATGTCACTAATTATACATTTCTCATAGTTGTGTGTTCACTCTACACTTCATAATTTCACACCTCAAAATTATAATTTCACACTATAATTCACAATATAATCACATTTAATATCATATATTTTATGACACAACTATATTATTTCATAGTCTATAGTATATAATATGTTACAAGCATAATCCCATGTCAATTAGAAAACTTCAAGGTCTGAACAATACACTTTCTCTAACTATGTCATGATTACCTAGAGAAAATACTTTAGAATTATATAAATAAAATGGGGCAACTTTATACAAGCAAAGAAGATGTCCACCCATAAAGGATGGCATAAGAAAATAGAATCACAAGTTTATTATTTTTTGCATACTTTCTAGCCTTATAATCCTTCTGAAAGTGAGTTGTTAGTAGAATATAAACATCACAATTATATTGCTAGATATAATTCCCATTTTCAAGAAAACTTTGATGACCTATGTAGAGATGTCCAAAATATTAAACAGGTATTCACCCATTTTAGTTCAACTGTAAAATCTATCCATCATATTATAATTGAGATATCTATTAATCTCACTTTTGTCTTAGGACATGTATAATCAGTAAGCAAAGTTATCTCTCAAATTAAAAATATACACCCATGTCTAAGCTATACAAAAATATACAGTATTTATACCTCAAATCTATGAATATGTTAATATTATCTATAAAAATAAATAATCCTCTCTCAAATTGCTCCATTCAGTTGGAGAGAAGCTAGATCATTTTGATTATAAATCATCCTCATTAGAAAATAGCCTGGCCTGGCTAGAAGCCATAGAAAAGAACAACTTAGAATAAGATCCTCCCTAGAACTAGTATCTATTTATTTTGGACCAAATATTAAGCCATATGATTTATAAAAGTAAGCTACACTCAAAAATAAATCTCTAAAAACTAGTTCTTCTCCATCATTAACTATGATGCTAAGTGTAATTATATAAATTTGCTCACTTCCTTCTATCACTAATTTCTTCCAATAATCTTCAATCTGGCCTTATTTTGTCTAATTCATCTTATTACTACCCTTATATCCATTTGGTATAATATCAAATCTTCATTATTCATGTCACATAATAACCTTATAACATCTTATAACCTAATTAATTCACCTAATTCCCCATTATCCATTAACTAATCCCACATGTCTAATATTTGGGAATTTAAAATTCCCATAATCTAACTACCTACCTACTCCTAGGCTTTCCTACAAGCCTACCCTATTATTCCTCACTTAATCCTTATTATAAACTAATCTAACCTCCCCCTAATCATCATTATATTCCATAAGGAAATTTATAATTATCCACCACCCTTTTCCTTCTTTAGAGAGATCACTCTTTAGATAATTCTAAAGAATTTTAAATTCCTTAGAATTCCATCTATCCTCTCTATATTTTTATTCTCTAGAGGCTTCCAATGAATTTTTAATTCATTGTAAAATATCCCTCCATTTATTATTCAAAACATGATTCCTTCCATTCCAAATAACTATAAAATCCATTAACCTCCATGTCAATATTATCAGCCAATCCATGAATCAATCACTAGTCAATTAGGTAAAATATTGTCAAGCTAATCACATGCTGTCGAAGAAAATCCAAGTCTAATAGGTAATCCAAAATCCACAATAATAGTATTTTCCTTATTTTAATCTTGATTTAGAGAACTTATATTTTAAGATGTAATGCTGATATGCATGATTCATTTGTCTTTGCATTATAATTATAATTGGCTCTAGATTTCACTTGTAGGTTGATAATTTGGGTATTTTTGATATAATTGCATATCTCTAATAAATTAGTCAAATTTATCATCTCAAAAATATATCTAACATACCAATAAATCTATGGTATTTTAATATTGATGATATATTAAATCCTCTCAATGAGATAATAACATGGTCTAATACCATGAAAACTCTTTGATTTACTATTAACTTTGATGGAAGAACTAATTCTACATTTTTCATCAAATATTTTTGGGGAATAACCTTAAAATGGTCAAACTCAATGTCACCTAAAATTTAGGAATGTAGATTATTCTCACAAGCTAATCCTATGGCTACCTTATACCAACTACTCATAAATGAGTTTGTTCCTCCTCAAGAAAATAAGGAAATTGAGTCAAATAGGTGGTTGGCCAAGATGAAGTTATGTGGCCTTTCCTAGTTTGATCTATAGCATAAAATATCAAAAATTGTCTTATGAAGAACATTATTACAATTCAAATGCTATAAAAATACATTATTTAGAGTCCTTATCTTATGATCTGATTGATAGAGTCATATCCTACATTGATCTTAAAGGACTCAATTTTGATGCCATGACTTTACCATATATAATTGAATTTACTATACAATAGATCATGTTTATTATATCACAAACTAAAGATATTCAAAAATTATCCCAACAAAGTGATAGCAAAGTTGTAATCTAGTTTCTTGAAATATCACCTTATGGTTGCAGGCCTTATATCAAAAATCCTAAAAAATCAGCAAAAGACTATCTTTTTGATGACTTTTTTTTCCTACTCTGTGTAACCCTACTCCAAAAACTACATTGCTTTGTTTCCATAAAACACCATGACCTATAGAAAAAGAGATTAAATGCTATATTTTTAACCAACCTAGTCATATTGCCCCATAATGCCTATAAAAATAAGGTTGTCAAGGTTGTCTATTCCACTATCACAACAATGTGTTGGGATGTAATTGATGAAGGAACTAATTTATATTAACAAGATAATATTTTTAAGCCCATCTTAGAAGAATATCCTTTATCATAAGATCATATCTTGCTTACCCTTTCCAATGATTTAGAAGTAACCACTCTTATGCAATATCGAAAAGATCAATATGATGGAGGAATCCCTTATCAACTAAATAAAAAAACCTCAAGAATATTATCCTTCAAATAAATCCCATGGGAAAAGTATCTAGCCTAGATTCTAATACATGCCTCTTGTAGTTCCAAATCCTGAGCAACCAACTATTCACTTTGATTTTTCTTTTAAACCAAGCGATTCATGGATGAAAAATAAATTCCATTGCCTTATACTAGAAGAAAAGCCTAGGCAATTTATCAATCCTATTCTTCCATGGGATTTGAATGGTAAATATCCTAAACTATAAAAAGATGATGAAATTTTTAGAGAAGATGATTTTAATAGAGAATGTGAAAAGGATGACTACAAAATAAAATAATTAGAAGGATAAATTAATATCGAAAAAATTATAGAAAAATAAGAGACTTCTAAAGAATTATTTAATATATCCATAAGATATCTAACATTCCAAAGGGTTGTTTTCACTGCATTCCCTACTAAAGAAGAACCCAAAGTAGTATATATAACACAACTTCTAAATAGAAGGTATGCCTGGTTTATCAATATAGAAATTCATGGAATTTTTTTAGATGCACAAGTTGACACATGAACATCCCATTATTTTTCAAAATAAATCATTCTAGACAATTAACAAGAACTAGAAAATGACCAAGTATATGAATCCCTTGATTTTCAAGGAAATTATGTCATCTTTAGGAATTATAAGCATCAAGAACCTTTGAATATTTAAGAAAAAGAATTTTCCTATGATTTCTTCCAATATAATAATATGCCTATTGATGTTTAGTTATGATGATATTTTATAGATTCCCACTCTCCATATGGTATCACTCCTAAGCATGTACTTTTCACTTTGAATGAAAATAGGATAAAGATACCAAGGTTTCAATATGCTACTAAAAATTTTCCCATTCCTATGAGTATTTCATCTCCTATTACCATATTCGAACAAATACAAAAAATAAGAGACTTGATTAAAGAATAAAATTGTTTAGATGATTGTCAAAAGTTATAGAGAAAGAAGATGCATGAAATGGAAATTAAAATAATCTCAAATAAAATAATGAAAATAGGGAGATGGATTCCTATCCCAACTACCAATTATGATGAAATGGAAAAGGCAATCAAAGAAATTCTTGACCATAATTTTATTAAACCTTTAACATCTTCTTTCTATTGCTATGCATTTATGGTCAGTAAGCATCCAAAATAAAAATTAAGAAAGAAGAGAATGGTCATTAATTATAGATCATTGAATGTTATTACTGAGCCATACCCTTATCCTATTATAGATAAAACTTATATTCTAAAAAAGGTATCAAAATTCAAATATTTCTTCCAGTTTGACTACAAATTAAGATTCTATTAGATAAGGCTTAGATAAATTGATAAGCCCAAAACAACATTTATTTTTCCATTTGGACACTATTAATGGAATGTCATGCCTTTTGGCCTAATGAACATTCCTTATTTATAGGATCATATGGATTTTATTTTTAGGGAAACTTTTGATTTCCTCTACATATATATAGATGATATTTTAAAATTCAAAAAATCCCTTGAATACCATTTACAACATCTCTAGAATCTCTACCAAATTGCTAAGGAATTAGGGATAGTCTTATCAAGCATTAAGCTACAATTATATCAATAAGATTGTAATTTCTTGGGAATGCTAGTGAAAAATAGTCAAATAGAAATCTAGACACATATCAAAGAAAAATTACTCCAATTTATTGATATATTAGACAAAAAAATTACAATAATTTATAGTCATGCTCAATTATGTTAACAAATTTTATGAGGATTCAGGAAATGCTAGAGTTATTCTTCAAGACCTATTGAAGAAAAATAACAAAGATGTCTAGATAGATGAATTAACCTAAGTTTTTCAAAGAATCAAAACCAAGGTGAAATCTTTGCATCTTTTTATGTAACCCTTTCAAAAAATTATATTCTTTATATACATGTCAGTGACTATGCATGGGGATGAATTCTATGTTGCATCGAAATTAATAAATACTGTGTTTGTGAATATTCTAGTAGGGTATTTAATGAAGATTTAATAAAATGGATATATTCAAACAAAGAGATATATTCTATCAAAAAATTCTTGGAAAAATTCTCCCTAATAATAATGCATTTAAAATAGTTTTTAATCAGAACTAATTATGCCAAATTTTTGACTTTCAAAGAAAAATATCTTGGAAAAAAAGATGGTAGAGGTAAATATGTTAGGTGATAATATTTTTCTAACCAATTTAATTATCAATTTAAGCATATTATAGGAATAAAAAATAGCATTTTAGATTGGCTAAGCTAGAATCTTATCACAATTATGATGCACAACCTATCCCTAGATTCAATTTAACTAGGGTGAAACATGTTAAATTGAATCAAACATTTTAACTCAAGAATTATTTCTCTGAGAAAGAATAACTGATCGTTATACAATGTTTTCTAGGACTCCATATAAGAATTTACAATAATTTGTAGTAGCAAGTATTCATGCAAGGTTCAATGAAGGAGAAGTCACTATTCAAAGACTTAATAATGAAATTTAGCTCCATCAGTTATCTGATTTAGTCAAAAAACCAAACTAGACATTGATTATTTATATATAGATAGGATATAATCATTATATTTACTCATTTGTATAAGAATTTAAACCACATAATATTCATAAAGAAGAAGAATTCTCCATTGATACTATTGTTCATACTATTATTAGAAGAAAACTCAAATGGTAATCTTTTTTATGCCAATGCAAGATTTGAAAATGATAATAATAGACCTTAAACATTTCAAAAAAGGTGTTTAGTCAATCCAATCTTTGAAAATGATCTGCTAACAAAAGTGTAAGCCTTGTTGGACCCACCAAACATATCTTCCTCCTCATCAAATTCCAATAGTATATCACTTTAATAAGTGAAATAATCTTTGTATATTATTTTCAATTATGTAAAAAGGACTTAATGGTAGACAACTATGGTATATATTCCATTAGGATCCCACAAGTCTCTTTATATTAGAAATAAAGGTGTTAATCAACAACTCAAGTTTAGGGGAAAGATTCTCTTTTACATATCTAGACAATATTCCTTCTATAAAAGGAAGAGCTTAACTCATTGTAAAATAAGAGAGTTGCCTAATAGTGTTAGAGAGTCTTAGTAAGTCCTAAGTTTTCCTAAGGTCATTATAAATATGGTGTATGCTCTCCTCTCACATCTAATGTGAAATTGAGGATCAAAATGAATTTTTTTTGCTTTGTGTCTATAATAATTCTATAATAGTTTACTTTAAAAACTTTTGATTTCAAGTAATATAAGAAGTTGTAACCATTCAACCAATAACCTACACCACTAGTTCATGTCTATATGCTAAATAAGATCCTAAATAAGTCATTACAAGTGGTATTAGATCCATGTTATTTAAAAAACATAGTGGATGACTTACTACATAATATAACACATCTATGAAATTCTTGTCATTTTGCTGAAGTTAGTAGTCATCATGAGTAACCTGATTACTATTGTCTGTTGAACTCCTCTTGAGGATTGAGAACCATTTATTTTGACATTGATAACTTTAAAAATAGTTTTTTTTTTATTGGATCTTGCATAGTAGACACCCTAAATATAATTGTATAACTCATTGCTCTATGAATTAAATCAATGGCATAATTCTAAAAAGAAGTAGATAATCATCCATGATATGGTTTCCTCAATGAAGTAGAAATACAAGGATACTATGAAATGCCTATGAGAGATACAACACAAAGTATATTCGATAAAGGAGAATATACTACATCAAAAAGCAAATTAAATATATATAAGATCAAATTTAAGGTAAAATTACAAATTATTCTCCTTCTTTGAGGCCTGCATATTGGTATATCAAGATCATGTAGGTAGTCGCTGAACAATTGGAATTGGCATGGCATGACATTCCATCTAGTTCTTCTACCATTTATAATATCATAATATAATTAAATAAATTTCAAGTTTATATCTAAATAATTTTTGAAAATAGACTTGTATATCTTAGAGATAGGTGGATATTTTGGATAAAACTTGTGAAGTAACAAGATCCACCATGGGGATATGTATGATGACCAACTTTTTTCACACCATAATCCAATGCATATAATTATTTTAGAGTTTATTAGCCAATAGATCTGACATAGTTATTAAAAATTCATATTAGTAATAATGAATCTAATTTAATGTGAAATTTGGTAGACTAAAAATATGGATGAAAAGTATGATGTAATAATTCCTTGTTAGTGAAGGATTCAAGAGTAAGACCAAAATGAGAAGAACACAAAACTAAATAATATGATTCTAATATCCATGGAATTTTTTTGAATGGAAGATCATAAGGGATTATTTTCCATATTTCTATATCATTTTTACAATCCTCAATATATTCATTTGGATTAATCTATAAGGTGCATAATTTTGAATCAAAACCTTCTTTTGACTGTAGAGGATTCTAGACGATCTTGAATTTTGATTATGTTTTGTATTTTCTCTTCCCATTTTGATATTGGATCCTATTATTTATCTTGGTATTTAATCCAATATAGTGTATCATAAAAATCTTTAATGTCTTGGAATCCATCATCATTTCCATAGTTGGTTGGGATGACACTTTGAGAATTTATTTTGGAAAATAGAAACTGCATAAGTGTCATGGGAGGTGTGAACTGTGGTTATAGTCCTTAATTGACATTTTTATCTTATATTTCAACTAAAATAATTCATTTTTTAAGTTCCTATGAGAATATGTTGAGCTTTGTCTAGGGAAATGGAATATTAAATGAAAAGAAGAGGTTTGAGATAAAGATATGGGAAGAATGTGGATATTTTATCCATCTATATTTTGGATCTTTCTCTCTTTCTTACTCAACCTTGGTGCTAAATTTTTAAGCAAGTTAAGTTTATATTTAGATGGGATTTATATATCATTTATTATTCCTTTTTGTAGTTTTATTGTACCATTCATCCTTCTATCATAAGGAAGATTTTATATAATATTGGGATTATTGGTGTTTATCATACTATACATGACCTAAATGTTAATTTAAGCATATTAGAATGGACCAAGAATGTTTAGGCCACATACTAGTTAAAATAAGCCCCAATAGTATAAATATCCATGCTTAACCTCTTTGTTTCATTTGTCTTTGGCTCCTATTATCATATTAGGGTAGCATTCATAATAAAAGAAGTCATTATTTCATTGACATACATAAGATAACTGACATGCATGTGAAAAATCTACTTGTCTTCTATTACATAGAGCAACATAAGAGATAGGTTTAATGTTTTTAGGGATCTAAGGTTTTTAAGATACTCTTATGAGGGGGGAAATGGACAAATTGGAACTATTCATGTATTCTATCTCATGTTCAAGCAATAAAGGGAGAAGATGGGTCTTGTATGTTTTTCTTAGTTTATAGTCAAGACCTAATTCTACACCTTTAACTCTAGGTTCAAAAAAATACTTAAAAGTAGATTTATACATAATCCTTCCTAAGATATTATTTTGAAGCTAAGATTTTTTGTATACTTTTGAAGCCTTCAAAGAAGGAGGATAATAGAATGTAATTATACCTTTAATTTTATCTTTTATAGATTCAATTTGTGGTGTTGATGTAGTACATTTTCCTTGATCAAATATGCTTTGTGTTGAATCTCTCATGTACATTTCATAGTGTCCTGCTTCTAGCTCATTGAGGATATAATATCATAGATGATTATCTATTCCTTTCTAGAATTTTGACATTAATTTTATTCATAGAGTAATGAGGTATAAATCCATTAAGGGTGTCTACTGTGAGAGCTCCAACAAGCAACAACTATTTACAAAGACAATGATGTCAAAATAAAATGTGCTTAAGAATTAAGGGAGTTAAATAAATAATAGTAATCAAATTACTCATGGTGACTACTAATTTTGATAGAATGATAGGAATTTTGTAGATGTATTATATTATATTAGGTTAATCAGGTTACTCATGGTGACAAATATATTTAATATAATATATTTTATGATACCACATATATTGACTTATTCATGATCCTAGTCAACATATAGACATAAACCAGTGGTGGAAGCTATTGGCTAAATGGTTATAGCTTCTTATATTGTTTGAAAGTATAATTTTACAAAGCATATTATTATAGAATTCTTATAGACACAAAGCATAAAATTGGATTTTTATCCTCAATTTCACATTAATTGTGAGAGGAGAGCATACACTAAGTTTTTGATGACCTTAGGCAAACTTAAGACTTACTAAGACTCTTTAAGAATACTAGGAAACTCTCTTGTTTTACAATGAGTTGGGCACTTCCTTTTATAGGAGAAGGAAGACAAGATGGACATGTAAAAATGAATCTTTACTTGAAACTTGAGTTATCTATTAACACCTTTATTTCTAATAGAAAGAGACTTGTGGGGTTATGATGGAATCTCTACCATCGGTGTATACTACTAAGTATTTTTTACATAATTAAAGAAAATGTAAGGATATTCTTTCACTTATTAAAGTGATATACTGTTGGAATATGATGAGGAGGAAGATATGTTTGGTGGGTCTAACAAGACTTCCTCTTCTATCAACAGATTAATTTCAGAGATAAGATTGAATAGACACCTTATTTGAAATGTTTGGAAAATATTCCAACAAGGTCCATTATTATCATTTTAAAATATTGGATTGGCATAGAAAAAGATTTCCATTTGAGTTTTCTTTTGATAGTAATGTGAACAATGGTATCAATGGATAATTATTCTTCTTTATGAATAATGTGTGGTCTGAGTTCTTTAATGAATGAGTAAATTTACTAAGTATATCCTATTTAGATAGAAATGTTCCAAATATAATTTGTTATTTTGACTAAATCAAAGAATTAATGGAATTGAAGTTCACTATTAAGTTTTTGAATAGTGAATTATCCTTTATTGAGCCTTGCATGAATACTTATTGCTCTAGAGTGTTGTAGATCCATATACATAGTCCTATAAAACCTTGTATATTGAGTAGTTAATATTTATTTGATACTTAATCTTTCTTTCATTGAATTTAACATTTTTCACCCTAGTTAAATTAAATCCATGGCTAGGATGGTGCATTATAGTTATGATAAGATTTTGTCTTAGCCAATTTACAACACTATTTTTAGTTCTTGTATTATGCCCAACTTTAAAATTAAACTGGTTAATAAATTCCTACCACCTGACATATTTACCTTTACGATCTTTCTTTCCATGATTTTTTCTTTGAAAGTGGCAAACCTAATACAATCAATTTTGATTAAAAACTATTTTAAATGTATCAATCTCAAGGATAATTTTTCTAAGAATTTTTTGATAGAATATATCTCTTTTTATGAATATGTCCATTTTCTTACATCTTTAGTAAATACCCCACTATCATATTCACAAACATATTCTTTATTATTTTTGATGAAACATAAAATTCATCCCCATACATAGTCACTTGCATCTGTATAAAGAACATAATTTTATGAAAGGTGTATATACAAACATGGAAAATATTGTATCTTAGTTTTGATTCTTTGAACATGTTTGGTTAATTAATCTATCCTAATGTATTTCTTGTTTTTCTTTAATAGGTCTTAAAGAATAACACTATCATTTCCTGAATCTTCATAAAATTTGTTAACATAATCGAGCATTCCTATAATTTCTTGTAATTTTTTCCCTATTATATCAATAATTTGGATTACTTTTTCTTTGATATGTGGTTGGACTTCTATTTGACTATTTTTCACTAGCATTCCCAATAAATTACAATCTTGTTAACATAATTATAGTTTAGTGTTGGATAAGACTATCCCTAGTTCCTTATCAATTTGGTAGGACTTATGAAGATGTTGTAAATGGTATTCAATGGATTTGTTGAATATTAAAATATCATATCATTTCTTGAATCTTCATAAAATTTGTTAACATAATCGAGCGTTCCTATAAATTCTTGTAATTTTTTCCCTATTATATCAAGAAATTGGATTACTTTTTCTTTGATATGTGGTTGGACTTCTATTTGACTATTTTTCACTAGCATTCCCAATAAATTACAATCTTGTTGACATAATTATAGTTTAGTGTTGGATAAGACTATCCCTAGTTCCTTATCAATTTGGTAGGACTTATGGAGATGTTGTAAATGGTATTCAATGGATTTGTTGAATATTAAAATATTATATATATATATATATATATATATATATATATATATATATATATATATATATATGAAAAGGAATTTAGAAGTTTCCTTTAAAATATAATCCATATGAGCCTTAAAAAATTAAGGAGCATTCATCAGGTCAAAAGGCAAGACATTCCATTGATAATGTTCGAATGGACAACTAAATTTTATTTTGGGCCTATTAGCTTCTCTAACCCTTATCTAATAGAATCTTGATTTTCAGTCAAATTGGGATAAATATTTGCATTTTGTTACCTTATGTATAAGATAAGTTTTATCTAGAATAGGATAAGGTTATGGCTCAATAATAGAATTCACTGGTCTATAATTAATGACCATTCTTTTTTTTCCTCTTTTTTGTTTTGAAATATTATGACCATAAATTCATAACAACATAAATAAGATGTTGAAGGTTTAATAAAATTTTGGTCAAGAATTTCTTTGATTGCCTTTTCCATGTCATCATAATCAATAAATGGGATAGGAATCATTTTACCTATTTTTATTATTTCATCTACAATTATTCTAATTTCCATTTCAGGCATCTTCTTTCACCAAACTTTTTAAGGATCATCTAAACAAATTTATTCTTTAATCAAGTCTCCTATTTTTTGTATTTCTTCTAATATGGTATTAGGAGATGAAAGACTCATATTAACGGGAAATTGTTTAGTATCATACTGTAACCTTGGATGCTTTATCCTATATTCATTTAGATTAAAAAGTACATGCTTTCCTTTTCACGATTTTCATTATTTTATCTAAGATTATTCTATTTTCCATTTTAGGCATCTTCTTTCATCAAAAATTTTGAGGATCATCTAAACAAATTTCTTCTTTAATCAAGTCTCTTATTTTTTGTATTTCTTCTAATATGGTATTAGGAGATGAAAGACTCATATTAATGGGAGATTTTTTATTATCATATTTTAACCCTAGATTCTTTATCCTATCTTCATTTAGATTAAAAAGTACATGCTTAGGAGTGCTACCATATAGAGAGTGGGAATCTATAAAATATTCTCCTAAAAAACATTGCATATTATTATATTGGAAGAAGTCAAAGGAAAATTATTTTCCTTGAATATTTAAAGGTTCTTGATTCTTATAATGTATTGAGATGAAAGAATTTAATTGGAAACCAAGGGATTCATACACTTGGTCATCTTATAGTTTTTCCCAATTGTCTAGAATGATTTATTTTGCAAATGAATGGGATGCTCCTGTGTCAACTTGTGAATCTAATTTTTTTACATTAATTTATATATTGATGAACTTGGCATACCTTCCATTCAAATGTATTTTATATATACTACTTTGGTTTCTTATTTAGTAGGGACTACAGTACAAGCAAGCCTTTGGAATTTTGGATATCTTAAGGAGATATTGAAGAATTCTTCAAAAGTCTCTTCTTATTCTATAATTTCTTCAATATTAATTTCTCCTTTTGAGTCTTCTATTTTTTATTCATCCTTTTGACATTCTCTTTTAAAATTATCTTCTATAAAGAATTCATCGTCATTTTATGGTGCACGAGATTACCTTTCAAATTCATGGAATAATAGGATTGATAAACTACCTAAATTTATTATGCTTTAAGGCATTGTAATTTAATTTTCATCTATGAATCACTTGGTTTAAAAGAATAATCATAGTTAAAAATTGGTTTCATAGGCTTTGGAACTATAAGAGGCATGTATTGGAATCTAGGTTGGATACTTTTCTCATGGGATTTCCTTGAAGGAGACTATTCTTAAAGTTTTTTATTTAGTTTTTTAGGGCTTCCTCCATCATATTAATCTTTTGGATATTGCATAAGAGTGTTTTCTTCTAAATCATCAATAAGGCTAATAAGGTAATCATTATCATCTTATAAGGAAATATCTTCTTCTAATATGGGCTCAAAAATATTATCTTACTAATACAAATTAGTTCATTTTTCAAATACATCCCACCATGTTTCTATGGTATTGGAATATATATCCTTGATAGCCTTATCTTTGCAAGTGCATTATGGGGAAATATGACTAGGATGGTTATAAATATAACATTTAATCTCTTTTTTTAAATGTCATGGTGTTTTATGGTGATGAAGGAATGCAATTTTTGGAGCAAGGGTATGCCGAGTAGGAAAAACCTTCATCATAAAGATATTATTTTGATATATTCTTTTGATCTTTTATATAAGGCTTAAAACCATAGGTTTTGTTTAAAAAAAATAGATTTCAACTTTTTTATCACTTTGATGGGATAATTTTTGGATAGATTTAGTTTTTGATATAAGCAACATGATCTATTTTATAGCAAAGTTAATTATATCTATTAAGGTCATGGTATCAAGATTGAGTCCTTAAGTTCAATATAGGATATGACTTTATCAGTTAGATCATAAGGTAAGTACTCTAAATAATGCATTTTTATAGCATTTGAATTGTAATATTATCCTTCACAAGCCATTTTTTGATATTGGATGCTATATGGCTCATGTTGGAAATATTGTCATTGATGTTAAAGGTCTAGCATTATTGGTGATAAAGGCCCCATAGCATTTAGTGGTGTTTTTAATATTCATATCTTGGCTAATGTGTGTTAATATTTATTTAATATTAATTAATATATTTTTGGTTGTATATAAGTCAAAAGAGGGCCCATGGAGAAGTAAAAGAGTTATGAGGTAAATAAAAAAGAGGAATGGGATGCATTTTCTCATGAAGAGTCATCTTGAGGAATTCTAAGAGTTACCATGTGAAGACAAAAAAGGGTATGACACATTTTTCCATGAAGTAACACTTTGAATAATATGAAAAGTTACCAAGATAAAGATAAAAGAGGAAAGGATGCATTTGTTTATGAAGGGTCACAATGTGACTTTTCAAATGCAAGGATACGAAAGGCCATGCAAGTTTGGCACCATTTTCCATGAGGATTGAAGGGTCATAAAGGGTAAATTACAAAGGTCATTTGGAAAGCTATAAATAAAGGCTTGAAAAGCCATTTGTAATATACAAGAGAGTACATGGTTTTGTATATGTTTTATATAAGAAAAGAGGAGAAAAAATTAGGAGATATTGTAGAGTTCTATCATTTGTTGAGTAAAAAACATTGAGAGATAGTTGTGTTTTATACATAAGAGGAGTTGGTGCTCTTGTGGGTTGGTTCTCACAAATATTTTCAAGGGGTTGGTGCTCCTATGGGTTGGTGCTCATAAATAGTTTTTGTATTGGTGCTCAACAAGGGGGTTAGTTCTCTTTCAAGTTGGTGCTTGAAAAATTTGTAATTTGAGTTGGTGCTCATTCATATACTTAATATTGTTCTCTATGGTTTTTCCCAATTTGGGTTTCCACATAAAAATATACTCTCTCTCTCTCTCTCTCTCTCTCATGTGGTGTATGCTATTGTTTCAGTTTTATTGCATGTCTTGAATGTGTGATTAAGTGGTTAAAGAAAATAAATCAGATTAAGTAAAAGATATATAATATACTGATTCACCCCCCTCTTAGTATATTTTATGCTTAACAATTAGTATCTGAGCAGGTCCCTTTTGGAAAAAATTTACAGCTTGAAGGTAGATCAGGGAAAGTATGATGGATGGATCACATGAAGGTTTTTATAGAAATAAGGCACCTTTGTTTTATGGGAAAAATTATGCTCTTTGGAGCATAAGGATGAGGACTTATTTGATAGCCCTTGGATTTGACATTTGACAAGCAATGGTGAAGGAATATGAAGAACCATAGACACTTGTAGCTACTCTAGTGGAAAAGAAGGCAAGTTAAAATAATTTTAAAGTTTTAAATGTTATTTTATGTGGTTTATGTGAAACAAAATTTGTTAAAGTTATGCAATGTAAATCTTCTCATGAAACTTGGGTAAATCTTGAAAATATTTACAAAGGTGATGGAAAGGTTCAAAAAGCTAAGCTTCAAAATTTTAGAAGATAGTTTGAGAGTTTGAAGATGGAAAAAGAATAAAATATAGCAAGTTACCTTTTGAAGGTTGATCAAATAGTTAATCAGATTCAAGGTCTTGGATAAAAGTTAGAAGAATCAATCATGGTACAAAATATTTTGAGATATCTACCATTGAGATATGATGTAAAAGTTTTGGAAATTGAAGAAATGAAAAATTTACCCAAGCTAAAGATGAATGAGCTACATGGTATTCTTATGGCAAATGAGATGCAGACTGAATAAAAGAAATCATCAAAGAGAGAATTTGCTTTCAAGACATCAAAGAAAGAGAAGGCTAAGATTCAAGAATCAAGTGATAGTTCTAGCGATGATGAAGATGACAATTGAGATCTATTTATTTGTAATCCAAAAAAGGGCACAGATAAATATCAAGGAAAATTATCATTGAAATGTTTTAATTGTGAAAAGATTGGACATTTTGTAGCTAAGTGCCTAGATAAGGGTAATGGTGACAATGAATAAGGAAATTATACATATAAGAATAATTTTAAAGTAAAATTCAAGAAGTGATTTGAGAAGAAGAGTTTGTATTCTAAATATCCTAGCTTAATCGAAGATAGTGGAGTCAGTGATTCAAAAGAAGAAGAGATTCTATTCATAGCCATACATAAAGATGCCTCTGTAACTAAAAGTATAGATGATCAAGAAGAAGAATAGGATGAAGCTGAAGTGAATCTAGAAGAAGCACTCATTTGTGCCTTAGAAGAGTTAAAAGATCTTGAGAATAAGAATCAAATATTGAAGCTCCAGATCAAGAAAATTGAAAAGGAGTCAAAGGAAATAATTAGAGATCGATAAGCACACTTTGAAGAAGCCAAGAAGAATGAAAAAGATCTAATGGCATAGTTTCAAAAAGTAAGTGAATGTGAAAGGTATGTTATTAAAATTATTTCTTTAAAAGTAGATCTTGAGAAAACAAATAAAGTAATCAATGATAGAGTATCCAATGATTCAAAATTTGAGAATAACACTAATATGTTGAATAAGATATTAAAAAGTTAAAGATAAATGTTAGATAAGACAGGTATTGGATTTGAAAAAGAGAAAGGGGAGGCCACTAATTTCATAGATAAGGTTAACACAAAAAAAGGAAAGAGCTATGTTGAAGCTCTTACAAAAGAGGAAATAAAAGGGAAGAAGTTAAGAATATAGAGGACATCTCAAACAAAGAAGGCTAGAAGGAATACAAATACAAAAGGTAATTAGGTCAGAGATACACAAACACATCCTATTTTTATGGTTACTATTTTTATTGTAATGGATATGTTCATAATAACATAGAATGTCAATAAAGGGTTAACAATTTTAGAAATAAGGAGAAGGAAACTCATGCAGAGTCAAACAAAAGCCACAACTCTTTTTCTCCTTTATCAGGCTTAATGAAGAGGCCATAATATGTTAAAAGTGCAGTAACTTTAGACACATAGCTTACTAATATAGAAGCGTGTTTGAGTCAATCAAGAAGGATAAGAGTTTCAAGGCTCTATTCATCAAGAAGAAAGTTTATATAGGTTCATCGCAGAATAAACAATCTAAAAAATATATGTTGGTACAGACAACTTTGCATGTAAGAAATGAAGAAAAGCCATGGTTCTTTAATAGTGGATGTTCAAGGCACTTGATGGGAGACAAAATCAAGTTCATAACATTGAAGAAGATCAATGGTGGCATAGTGAAATTCAGATATAATAGTACTACTAGAATTTCCAAAAAAGGTACACTAAGTTTGGATAATGGTAGAACTAAAACTAAAAATGTTTTGTATGTAGAAGGTCTTAAGAATAATATTTTGAGTGTAAGTAAAATGTGTGATTAGGGGTAAACAAAAATTTTTTATGTAAAACATTATAAAATTAGGAGAAAATATTTAGATGTATTGGTTTTAGATGCTCAAAGAATAAACAATAATTTATATGTGTTGTCATACATCAAAGGTCAAAGATGTTTTTTGAGTCAGATTGAAGAAAGTTGGCTATGACACAGGAGAATGGGACAAATAAATTTTGACAATCTTGTCAACATCAACAAGAAGCAAGAAATTAAAAATATTCCAAAAATTACAAAGCCATCCAACACACTTTATGAACCTTGTCAGCATGGGAAACATGCTAGAAGGTGGTTCAAAATAAAAGAATACTCGACCACACAGATGTTAGAGCTTGTTCACACTAATTTGTGTGGACCTATGAGGACTCAAAGTACTTAAGGTGATAAATATTTCATGTTGCTTCTTGATGATTTTTCATGTATGACTTGGGTAATGTTTTTAAATAAAAAATTAGAAGCTTTTAGACATTTCAAAGCATTCAAAACATTAGTTGAGAATGAAATTAGTTTAAAGATTAAGTGTCTAAGATCAGATCAAGGAGGAGAATTCATGTCAAATCAGTTTATTGAGTTTTGTGAAGACCATGGAATAAAGAGACATTATTCATCAACTAGATTTCTACAACAAAATAGATTAGTTGAATAGAGAAATAGAATAGTTTAGGAGATGGCAAGGACAATGCTAAATGAATCCAAGATACTAGATAAATATTGGAGAGAGGTAGTTGGTACAATAGTGCATATTTATAATAGAGCATTATTGAGAGTCAATAGTGACAAGACTCCTTATGATCTATGGAAAGACAAACTAACTACCGTTGATTATTTCAAATTTTTTGGTAGTAGATGCTTCATAAAGAGAATCGATGAAAAAATGGGTAAGTTTGAATCTAGAGCAGATGAAGGTATATTTTTTGGTTATTTTTGGAAAATTAAAGCTTATAAATTTTATTAAAAAATAACCAAGAAAATAGTTGAAAGTGCAAGTGTTAGGATAGAAGAAGATGGAGGACAAAAAATTAGTGATCCACTAGACATTCTTGAAATCATTGAAGAGGAAGATTTTAAAGAATCAAATGAAGATGAGAAGAAGGAGAAAAAGGACACCAAAACCCCATCCAAATATGTACATAGAAATCATTATAAAAGTGACATCATAAAGGTTGTAAATGAAGGAATTTGCACCAGAATAATGATGGTAAGTGAATCAGAGCAAGTTAATTTCTCTTTGTTAACCAAAATTCAGCCTAGAACTTTTTTAGAAGCTAGACATGATAAGCATTGGGTTAAAGAAATAGAAGAAGAATTAAATCAAATATAAAAGAATGATACTTGGTAATTAGTGCCTAGACCAAAAGATCACAATGTGATAGGAACAAAATTGGTTTAAAAAAATAAGTTGAATGAAAATGGAGAAGTGACTAGGAATAAAGCAAGATTAGTATGTAAAAGATATGCTTAGATTGAGAGAATATATTTTGAAGAAAATTTTTCACCAGTGGCAAGGATAGAGGCTATTAGAATGTTTATTGCATATGCAGTGTTTATAAATTTCAAAGTTTTCAAATGGATGTCAAATTTGCCTTTCTAAATGGGAATTTATAAGAAGAGGTCTACATTGAGTAGATTGAGAGATTTATTCTCTCAAATGTTAGTAGCCATGTATGAAGATTGAAGAAATCACAATATGGATTGAAACAAGCTCCTAGAGCTTGGCATGCAAGACTTGATAAGTACCTATAGGATCAAGATTTTAAGAGAGGATTTGTTGACAATAATCTCTACATTAAAATAGAAGGTGAGCATCAATTGATTATTATGGTATATGTTGATGACATCATTTTTGAAGGAAACATTAAAAATATTCCAAAATATTTTTTTGAAAAAATGCAAAAATAATTTGAGATGTCTATGCTTAGAGAATTGTCATTTTTCTTAGGATTGTAAATATTTTAGTTAGATAAAAGAATTTTCATATCTCAAAGTAAATATGCCAAGGAAATGTTAAAGAAATTTGGTTTTGAGAATTGTGCACTAGTTGGCACACTAATGAGTACAAGAAATAAGGTGAGCAAGGATGAAGATTCACCTATTGTAGGTCAATCTTTTTATAGATCTATGATTGGTAGTCTTTTATATTTGATAGCATCAAGGCCAGACATCATGCATGCAGTAGGTACGATTACAAGATATCAGTTAGTTTTAAAAGATAGTCATATTCATTTGGTGAAGAGAATATTCAAATATATCAAGGGGTAATTAGATTATGGATTATGGCATCCCACAGGTAGAGATTTCACTTTGGTTGCTTATATAGATTTAGATTTGGTAGGTTGCTTGAATGAAAAAAAGAGTACAAGTGAAGGATATTTCTTCCTTGGTGATAGCTTAGTATCATGGCTAATCAAGAAGTATAACTTGGTATCACTTTATACAACTGAAGTAGAATATATTGCAACAGTATTGTGTTGTCCTCAAGTTATTTGGATGAAGAAAACTTTGGAAGATATCAAGGTAAAATATGATGAACCTATTTCTATTTTTTGTGACAACACACATGCTATTAATATTTTGAAGAATCCAGTGATGCATTTAAGAACAAAACATAGTACCATTAGATATCACTTCTTGAGAGAGTAGGTTGAATATCAATAAGTTAAGATGAAATATATTAGTACTATAGATCAGATTGTAGATATTTTCATAAAGGCACTACCAAAAGACATATTTGAGTATCTGTGAGAGAAGTTGGGAGTAACTTATTTTACTTCCTGCCATTGAGGATCAACATCAGTTGAGGGGGATCTAAGTGTTAGCTCTAGGATAGGCCCTCTGCCATTGATGTCAAAGAGGGAGAAGAATAGAAATAGGTATACATATAGGTATAGGTGTAGAAATAGGTATAGGGAATAGGTATAGGTTGTTATAATAATGGGGAGTTACTATATGTTTTTTATATGGTAGTATGTGCATGTTGACATGTGCAGTATAGGTTTCAAGATGTGGCAATTTTAGTTGGAGGTTATCGTCAATGACAAAGGAGGAGATTATTGTAAATATTGTCATTGATGTCAAAGGTCTAGCATTATTGGTGATAAAGGCCCCATAGCATTTAATGGTGTTTTTAATATTCATATCTTGGCTAATGTGTGTTAATATTTATTTAATATTAATGAATATATTTTTGGTTGCATATAAGTCAAAAGAGGGCCCATGGAGGAGTCAAAGAGTCACGAGGTAAATATAAAAGAAGAATGGGATGCATTTTTTCATGAAGAGTCATCGTGAAAAACACCAAGAGTCACCATGTGAAGACAAAAGAGGGTATGATGCATTTTTCCCTAAAGGGACACTTTGAAGAATACAAAAATTCACCAAGATAAAGACAAAATAGGAAAGGATGCATTTTTTTATGAAGGGTCACCATGTGACTTTTCAAATGCAAGGATACAAAGGGTCATGCAAGTTTGGTGCCATTTTCCATCAGGATTGAAGGGTCACAAAGGGTGAATGCCAAAGGTCATTTGAAAATATATAAATAAAATATTGAGAAGCCATTTGTAATATGCAAGAGAGTGCATGGTTTTATAATTGTTTTATATAAGAAAAGAGGAGAGAAAAGTAGGAGATATTGTAGAGTTTTATCATTTGTTGAGAAACAACATTGAGAGATAGTTGTGTTTTATACACAAGAGGAGTTGGTGCTCTTGTGGGTTGGTGCTCATAAATCTTTGCAATGGGTTGGTGCTCACAAATAGTTATTATGTTGGTTCTCAGCAAAAGGGCTGGTGTTCCTGCAAGGTGGTTCTTGCAAACTTTGTAATTTGAGTTGGAACTCATTCATATAATTGAGATTGTTCTCTATGGTTTTTACCACTTTGGGTTTCCACTTAAAAATATGCTCTCTCTCTCTGTCTCTCATGTGGTGTATGTTATTATTTCATTTTTATTGCATATCCTGAATGTGTGATTAAGTGGTTAAACAAAAGAAATCAAATTAAGTAAAAGATATATAATATATTGATTCACCCCCCCCCCTCTTAGTATATTTCATGATTAACAACTCAAACTAGGAAAGGTCACATAGATTCATCTTGGTGGACCATCTATTTAACTCGATTTACTTATTTCATTGAGGAGAAACAAACTCATTTATGGTTAGTTGGTATAGGGTATCCATAGGATCACCTTGTGAGAAGAATCTAGATTCCTAAATTTGGGGTGAGATTGAGTTCCACCACTATAAGGTTATTCCCCAAAAAAATTTGATGGAAAATAAAGAATTAGTTATTCCATCAAGGATAGCAATAGTTCCAAGAGTTTTCATGTTGTTATCTCATTAATAATATTTAATATAACATCAATATTCAAATACCATGGATTTATTAGTATATTAGATCTTTTCATCATAGTTAATGATGGAGAATAAGAACTAGTTTTTAGAGGTTTAGCTTTGAGTCTAGCTTCCTTTTCCACAATAATCTCACTTAAAATTTGGTCCAAAATCAAGAGATATTGGTTCTAGGAAGGAGCTTGTTCTAAGTTGTTCATTTTTTGTGGCTTATAACTAGGTCAGGCTATTTTCTAATGAGGACAATTTATCATCAAAATGATCCAACTTATCTCCAACTGAGTGGAGCATGTTGAGAGAGGAATCTATATTTTTATGGATAACATCAACAAATTCATGGATTTAGGGTATAATGACTGTATTTTTATATAGCTTAGACATGTGTATCTATTATACCAAGGTTATTATTATTTTGAGAGACAACTTTGCTTACTTATTGTACCTAACCTAAGACAAAAGTGAGATTACTAGCTATCTCACTTACACTATTATGGATATATTTTATGGTTAAACTAGAATGGGTAAATGATTGTTTAAGATTTTGGACATCTCTACATAGGTCATAAAACTTTTATTGAAAATGGGTATTATATATAGAAACATAATTATGATCTTTATATTCTCCTAATGGCTCACTTTTAGAAGGATTAGAAGGTTGGAAAACATATGAATAATAAGAAACTCATCCTTCTGTTTAATTATGTCATCATGTATGGGGTGTCCATCTTCCTCCCTTGTAGAAGGTTATCCCATTTTATTTATATAATTCTAAAATATTTTATCTAGGTAATTTTTACATAGTTAGAGAAGGTTTATTGAACATACCTTGAATTTTTTTTTCTTAACATGGGATTCTGCTTGTTAGCTTCTACTTTGGTGGAAGCAACATATCCTAGATGATTATCTACTCCTTTATATAATTTTTACATTTATTTTATTCATATATTAGTGAGGTATATAATTATATTGATGGTGTCCACTGTGTGATCTTTAAAAAATAAAAACTATTTGTAAGATAACAATGTTAAAAGAAAAGGTGCTCAAGCCTCAGGGGGAGTTCAACAAACAATAGTAATCAAGTTACTCATAGTGACTACTAAATTTTTCAGAGTGATAAGAATTTTTTAGATGTATTATATTATATATCAAAGCATCAACCATGATTTCTTCAAGAATAGTCTCTACCACTGATACTAACTTCTTCAGGATCTTAGTATATAGACATAAACCAATGATGGAGGTTATTGGCTGAATGGTTACAGATTCCTATATTACTTGAAAGAATTTTAAAAAGTATATTATTATATAATTATTATGAACACAAAGTATAAAAAGTGATTTTGATCCTCAAGTTCACTCTAGATGTGAGAGGAGATCATACACCAAGTTTTTGATGACCTTAGGCAAACTTAAGACTTTCTAAGACTACTAAGTAACCCTCTTATTTTACAATGAGTGAGGATCTTCCTTTTATAGGATAAGGAATATTGGATGTATAGTTAAAATATAATATTTACCTAAAACTTGAGTTACTGATTAACATCTTTATTTATAATATAAAGAGACTTGTAGGGTCCTGATGGAATCTCTACCATCGTTGTCTGCCACTAAGTCCTTTTTACATAATTAAAGACAATGTATAAATATTCGTATTCTTTTCATAAAGAAAGTAATATAGGAATATTATAGGAATGGCTACAAAATTTCATGCCAAAGTAAAAACTTTTTTATTTTCATAGTTGGATACTATGGCTCTGACATATTAGACTAAGGCATAGACAACAATAATTTAATTAGAGTTTAGATGCCATGAAGCTGCTAATTTGAATCATTAATTCCATCTTTACTATAATCTATCAAAAAAAATTCAACATGTTTATTTAACCACCTTTCTTCAATATAGTCTGGGACAAACAATAGTTCTTAAAAATATTCTTTGATATATCCTTCGACAACAACATGAAAGTAGTAGTCATAATGATGCTAAATTTTCTTGCTTTTACCTAGATTTTTAGAAATTTCACATCCTAAATATCTAATAATTAAATGTATATTATAGTATCCCAAATAAAAACACAAGTAATAAGTATCACATAATAAACTATATGGATTATCATATCCCTTTGAAAAGAGATTATGAACTAGAAGTAAAACCTTCAACCAAGGAGGCATCAACCTATACAAATCTAGAAGAAATTGTTCAAAAAAAAAGTGGTTAATTTGGTGAAAGGTTCAATGAAAGTGTTTATCCTCATAGAGAAAGTGACTTGTCCATATTTTTTGGCTAATTCATGGAGCATTCCAAAACCTATGTGATAAAAATGGAAATTGAGTACATTACGAGTATCATTTTTTATATGAACATTATTATTATATTAGTTATCAATAATACTTACCACTTCATAATCATGATTTGAATACCAACAAGACATAATTTTATGAATTATTTCTAGTAAAAGGTGATTTTTAATACTTTTCAAAAAACCTATAGGAATCCATACCTACTTAACCTAACCTTTTAAGGATGTTTTCTGGTTTTGAAATTCTTATAAAATACAAATGATGCTAGAAAAATTATTCTACTACTAGAACTTGCTTTTGAGTTTGAGTCCATCTCAATATTTCTAGATATGAGGATGTATATTATTTTTAGTCCTTTTATAATTGATTTAGTGATTGTTGTGGAAGAAAGAGAAAAACATCATTATTAATAAACGGATTAGAAAATACATAAAGAGAGTGTACTAGTATCCACCATGCTTAGAATATTATTTCTATAAAAGAGTGATTAGCAATCATTAAATCATATGGTTTTGGGTTAACATCATAAAACCTAGTGGTGAATGATGGTCACCAAACTAGATTATTTTGGGGTAACTCCACACAAACATTTTGAGGATCTCTAATGAAAGGTTTTGTGGTTATAACCATTGAACCATGTGGTGTTCATACCATAAGATGAATAGTTTAATGGAAAAAATATTAAACTATAGACTTTTGTTATTCTTCTCTGCTATCTTCAGATTCAGGTGATGGAATATTATTTCCTGTATAATAGATGGGCCATTGGGAGACTCTTTGGACCAAAATACCATTAATCACATTTCCATAGTCATGCCATCCAAATATATGGGCCTCCTTTATTTTAAATTTTGAGTTGGAGATAATAATCCTAGAAGGCCATTGGAAATACTGATAATTATAGAATTATACTCTAGGTAACCTATAAAATTCTTTGTTAATTAAATAATCAAACATGTACTAAAGAATTATTCTTGAAAATCTATTATGGATCTTGTTGAGAAATCCAACCACATTTGGATGTAGATTAGGTCCTTCATTGTTATCATGAATTTCAAACTATGATCTAGGAATACATATTCTATTTGCATCTCCAATTTATACAATCTTTATTATTCTTTCCATCCCTTCTATGGACCCAATTTCTATAGACAATTTATGGAAAAACATATCAACATAATGTCTTCCATATATTTATAGATTGACTGGTTCTTCAACAATGTCTAGGGAAATTTAGAGATCAAAATTGTATATGTTCCTAATATTCCTAACATTTTCCTAGTATATCTTATCCTTAATATATTGTAACCATTTGTTGTCATATCATGATACTACTAGGAGTTTTATAATGTTATTAGGAAATTGAATTTAGGTAAAATTATCTTATGGAGGACAAATAATGTCATATTTGGAATATTTTACCTTCTATTTTTATCAAAGCATTGTGAGGATACTCTTCAGAGCATATGTATATTGATAGTTTTTGCATTTTGTGAGGGATAATTGAATAGATAGAATCTATGAGGTATTATGGACATATATTGTGATTATCCTTTATAGACAAAAGTAAAACTTGTAGTATAAATAGTATAGGATTATAAGGAATCCAAAAAAGAACTTCCTAGGACAATATAATAATAGTAAGTTTCAATTTTTACAAAGTGTATATTTACAGTGTGGTGCTTGAAGGTAAAGGAACATCTAGA
This sequence comes from Torreya grandis, assembly GCA_037957365.1. NCBI lineage: Eukaryota > Viridiplantae > Streptophyta > Pinopsida > Cupressales > Taxaceae > Torreya > Torreya grandis. The sequence continues at coordinate 1,721,039 of JARHVA010002650.1, forward strand.
ATAAAATAATGAATAGAGATATAATTATTTATAGTATAAATAGGAAGAGGTGTAAGATTATGATTCCAATTTTGGATAATAAAGGAGTGATCAATATTGACATCAGACACTAAATAAATTAAATCAATATGATGATAGAATCCTTCTCCATTAAAAACATTTATTAGGATTTGGATAGGAGAGTGTTTCAAAATTAAACTATTGCTTTGATCTTTTTCCATAAAATATGGTTATATCATTTGTGTGCACTCCCTATTTAATATATAATTGATTTAAAATGGATTACTATAATTTATTTCATTTTGGAGGCCTGCATATTGGTATGTCAAGATCAACTAGGTAGTCACTGAACAATTGGAATTGGAATTGGAATTGGCATGACATGACAATCCATATAGTTCTTCTACCATTTGTAATATCATAATTGATTTTAATAATTTTAAATTTTATATATAACTGGTTTTTGAAAATGGACTTATATATATTAGAGATAGGTGGATAGTCTGGATAAAACTTGTGAAGTAACAAGATCCACCATGGGGATATGTATGATGACCAACTTTTTTCACACCATAATCCAATGTGTATAATTATTTTAGAGTTTATTAACCAATAGATCTGAATTCATTCTTGGAAACTCATATTAAGACTAATGAATTTATTCCTTGTGAACTTTGGCATATTTCAAAATAGGGATGACAAGTATGATGCAATAGTTCATATCAGTGAAGGATTCAAGAGTAAGACCAAAATGATAAGAACACAAAAATGACTAATATGATTCTAATATCCATGGAAAAAAATTGAACTTAAGATTAGAAGGGAGGATTTACCATATTTATTTATCCTTTTTATAATCCTTAGGATATTACTTAAGAATAATATAAAAGGTGCATAATTTTGAATCAATACCTTCTTCTAACTCTAGAGGATTATATTCTAGACTACCTTGATTTTTTATTATGTTTTCTATTTTATCTTCCCCTTTTGATATTGGATCATATTATTTATCTTGATCTTAAGGCTAATCTAGTGCATCATCAAGATCTTCAATGACTTGGAATATGTCATCATTACCCTAGTTGGTTGGGATGGCACTTTGAGAATTTATTTTTAAAAATGGAAACTGCATAAGTGTCATTGGAGGTGTGAACTCTTATTTTGGTCCTTGATTGACATTTTCATCTTCTATTTCAACAAATACATTTTGTTTCCTTAAGTTACTATGAGAAGACATTGAGTTTGGTCGAGGGGACTAGACTATTGAATGAAAAATAAAGGTTTGAGATAAAAATCTAGGAAGAATGTGGATATTTTGTCCATTTATATTTTGGATCTTTCTCTATTTCTTACGTAGCCTTGGTGTTACAATTTTAAGCTAGTCAAATTTCCATTTAGATGGGATTTATATATCATTTATTATTCCCTTTTATAGTTTTATTGGACCATTCAGCCTTCTAACATAAGGAATATTTTTTATAATCTTGGGATTATTAGTGTTTGTCATACTATACAAGACCTAGATATTAACTAAAACATATTAGAAAGGACCAAACATGTTTACAACATAGGCTGATGAAAATAAGACCCAAAAGTCTAAAGATCCATGCTTAACTTTTTTACATCCTTTGTCTTTAACTCCTAGTATCGTATTAGGGTAGAATTCATAACAAACCAATCCATTATTTAATTGACATACAAAAGACAATTTAAATGCTTGTGAGAAATCCACTTGTCTTCTATGACATAGATCAACATAAAAGACATGTTTAATATTTTTAGGGATCTAAGGTTTTATGGATACTCTTATGAGGGAAAAATTGACAAATTAGACCTCTTCATGTATTTTTATGTATTCTATCTCATGTTCAAGTAATAAATGGAGAAGATTGGTCTAGTATGTTTTTCCCAATTTATAGACAACACCTAATTATATAGATTTAACTTTGGGTTTAATAAAATACTTAAAATTAGATTTATACATAATCTTGCCTAAAATATTATTTTGAAGCTGAGATTTTCTGTATACTTTTAAAGGCTTCAAAGAAGGAGGAGAATTGTTTGTAATTATACCTTCAATTTCATCTTTTGTAGCTTCAATTGTGGTTTTGATGTAGTACATTCTATCTAATAAAATATGATTTGTGTCAGATCTCTCATCTAAATTTCATAGTATCCTTATACTTATATTTCATTGAGGATATCATATCTTAGGTGATTATCTATTATTATCTAGAATTATGTCATTGATTTTCTTCATAGAGAAAAGAGGTATACAAGTATGTTGAGGGTGTCCATTATGCAAGATCCAACAAATAAAAACTTTTTTCAAAGACAATAATGTTAAAAAAAAAAGTTGATAAATCCTCGAGAGAGTTCAATAGACACCAATAACAAGGATACTCATGGTGATTACTGATTTTGGAAGAATGATAAGAATTTTTTAGATGTATTATATTATATATCAAGGGATCCACCATGTTTTTGAAAGTGCATGGATATGATACCACTTATACTAACTTCTTTGGGATCTTAGTCAACATATAGACATAATTTAGAGGTAGAGGCTATTGGCTGAATGGTTACAACTTTTTAAATTACTTGAAAGTAAAATTTTACAAAACAAATTAATACAACATTCTTATATACATAAAGCATAAAATTGTCTATTGATCCTCAAGTTCACACTAGATGAGAGAAAAGAGCATATACCAAGTTTATAATGACCTTAAGCAAACTTAGGACTTAATAATAATCTATAAGACTACTAGGAAAGTCTCTTGTTTTACAATGAGTTGGGATCTTCTTTTTATAGGAAAAGGAAGACTGGCTAGACAGGTAAAAGAGAATATTTACTTAAAACTTGAGTTATCAGTAAATACCATTATTTCCAATAGAAAGAGACTTGTGGGGTCCTGATGTAATCTCTACCATTGATGTCTACCACTAAGTTATTTTTACATAATTAAATAAAATTTACAAAGATTATTTCACTTATTAATGTGATATATCATTAGAATTTTATACCACTTATACTATTTTATTCAAGATCTTAGTCAACATATAGCCATAAATCAGTGGTGAAGGCTATTGGATGAATGGTTACATCTTATATTATTTGGAAGTAGAAATTTATAAAATTAACTATTACATAATTATTACAGACACAAAGCATAAAATTAGATTTTTATCCTCAAGTTGATGCAGGAGCATCACTCTAAAAGCTAGTTGATTTATTTTCCCTCCGTTTTGTTTTTGCATTTTGAAAACTTATTTTTCTTAATATTCTTTAAGCCTGTAAAAAAAAAAAAATAGCCTGTAGGATGAGTAGTTAGTTGTTTGGAATCTCCTTATCTTAGGAGACTGTTTTTATGTATTTTGGGTAGATTGTTGCCCCCAACCCAGGTTTAAAAAAAATTTCTATGTTAAGAACAAAAGCTTTTTGTATGCATCTGGATGTGTATGTGTTAAAAGAAGAAAAATAGGGGATAAGCTAAAGAAGAAGGAGAACAAGGGTAGAGAACAGAGACTGGCAGCCCAGAACAGATATAAAGCATATACAGGTGTGTGTTTATCTTAATATATTAATGAATTGAGTTCTTTGTTGTTGAGAAATTCATTTTTCTGAGAAAGGCGTTGAAAGTTACTAGGCGCAGCCATATGACTTATGGTCATTATTGAGTTTATTGTAATTCTAAGCCACTTAATTGTTTAAACTTCGAGTTGTTTCAATATATATATAAATCTATTTGGGGTGCTCAATGCATTGAATCAATAAAACACCTATTTCATTATTAAAGCCAAATATATTGGCTGGGGCGTATTGTTTTTAAAATACATTGTTTGAAATTCTCGCCTCTTGTAATGCTGGATGCGTTGGGCCGCCCCAAAAAATTAAATATAACTTCAGCGAATGGAAATGTTATGCTAGGACGTTGTTTTATAAGAATGTAGTTTCTTACAATGCATCTCTAATGCTGGGCGTTCAAGTTAAGTCTGGTCTTTACAACACGTATTACTGCTGAGCCGTGGTTATTTTTTACAACGCATAAAAATTATGCTAAGCGTCTTGAATTGAAAGTCAAACAAGAGTGAGTCTACATGGAAAGGCGAATTTGGGTTTGTAACACATACCAAATGCTGGGCATATAAATGTTCGAGTCATAAAGGAGTCAGGCGTTGGTTTGACTTAGGAGAGGACACCAGGATTCAGCATTCAGGAACATTGTTTAGCCAAAAGAAGAGGATGCCAGATAACATTTGTGTGTTTGAAGAAATACTCTATTAATACATTGCTAAAACATATACCTCTATATAGAAGTCCTGATTAGCAGTCTAAAAATAGAGAAATCAAAATATATATATATCTTTGTCAAAAAGTCTATTGAACCATTTTGAGTAAACTGTCTAAGCTGAAGAAAATGTGAAGATAATACTTTGTGTGCTGGAAGAAGAAATTGGTCAAGACATGTTTTATCCCTGCCACTAGAGATTTTCTGCTCATAATTTAAAAGTTTGCTTAACACCTTCAATTTAGCCTGTGTGTTGCAAGGTTATTTTCATCAATTTTGGTATCAGAGCGCAAGGGATTGTGATCCAAGCCAAAGAGAAGTAGAACCAAATTTGTGAATAGAAAGCAAGATGGCCATGAGAATTAGGAACAAAGGTAGAGCTAGAGGAAGGAGACTTGGAGGACATGTTGCACTGGCAGAAGAGATTAGGAACCTGACAGCTAGGCTACAAGACCTAGAGATGGCTCAAAGAAGAGGCACTGACATGGGTGAAGTTAGTGATAGAGAAGAGGAGCCACCAGAAGATGAATTGGTGGTGGAAGAAGAAATAGCTAAAGAGAGGTTGATCAAAGCCATTATGAAGGTGAACACAAATCTGAAAATGGAGGTTCCAATGTATGAAGGTAATTTGAATGTGGAAGAATTAATTGATTGGATTAATGCATTAGACAAATATTTTGAGTATGAAGGAATTGAAGAAGAAGAAAAGAAAGTCAAGTATGCCATGACAAGGCTAAAGAAACATGCATCCCTATGGTGGAATGGAGTGTAAGAAGAAATGAGAAGGAAAGGGAAGCCAAAGATCAGAATCTAGGACAGAATGAAAGGTAAGTTTATGCTTAAAGATTATCAAGCAAATCTTTTTAAGCAATTACAAAATTTGAAGCAAAAAGAATTTTCTGTGAAAGAATACACTGAAGAGTTTTATAGGTTGACTATAAGATCAGGTCATATTGAGGATGACATAGAGAAGGTAGCTAGATACACCAATGGCTTGAAATTTGCCATTCAAGATGAAATTAGTCTTCTCATTCCTAAGATAGTTGAGGAGGCATATCAATTTGCCTTGAAAGCTAAGGAGAAGATTGCAAGGAAATAAACATCCTTCTAAAGAGGAAGGGGTAGGTTCAGCAGAGGTAGAGGATTTCAAGGAGGTAGAAGATAGCTGCAAACATCTCATGAAGAGGCCAGCAGCTCACAAAGTTCAAGAGGTAGCTATACACCAAGAGGAAGAAGACCATACCACGGATATCAAAGAAGAAGAGGAAGATTCATGGGCAAATGCTTTAAATGCAACAAGTATGTAGGACACAGGGCATATGAGTGTCTAGAGAACCCTTCTACTAGCCATGAAAGAGGTGTACATGTGACTGAAGGTGAAAAACAAAATGCAGAAGTTACAACAGCTTATGAAGATACTCCAGAAGAAGGTGAGTCTCTTTTGATGAAAAGAATATTGTTAAAGCCAAATAAAGAAGTTGTAGAACCACATCAAAGAAAAAATTTATTTAGAACCACATGTAAGAGTAAGGGGAAATGTTGTAAGGTCATTATTGACAGCGGAAGTACTAAAAATCTTGTGTCAACTGAGATGGTGGAGAAACTAGGCTTGAAGAAGGAGGTACATCCTACACCTTATCAAGTCTCTTGGCTACAAAAAGGACACAAACTTCTGGTAAGTGAACAATGCAAAGTAGATATTCAGATAGGAACATATAAAGATCAGATTTTATGTGATGTTATGCCCATGGATGTATGTCATATCTTGCTTGGAAGGCCTTGGCAATTTGACAGGAAGGCCATACATGATGGAAGGCATAATACATACATGTTTGAAAAGGATGGGATCAAGCATACACTTACACCATTGAAAGAAGAGGCTGCTGGTGTTGTTGGATAGAATTCTAAAGTTTTGATAGTAAATGGCAAAGAGTTTCTACATCAAATGAAGAAAGAAGAGGTAAACTTTGCTGTAATTGGTAAGCCAAGGAGTGTAGTCACTAGTACTAAGTTGATTGATTTGCCATTAGAGATTCAAGATATGTTGAATGAATACATTGACATTATGGTAGATGATTTACTAGATGAGTTACCACCATTGAGAAGTATTAGCCATCACATAGACTTGATTCCAGGAGCAAATCTTCCAAACAAGGCTGCCTACAGGTTGACACCAAAGGAGAATGAAGAGATCAAACATCAAGTTCAAGAATTGTTAGACAAAGGATTGGTAAGAGAGAGTTTAAGTCCTTGTGTTGTCCCTACAGTGTTGATTCCTAAGAAAGATGGGAGTTGGAGAATGTGTACAGACTCCAGAGCAATCAACAAGATTACTATCAGGTATAGATTTCCATTGCCAAGAATTGATGATTTACTTAATTGTTTAAGTGGAGCTACATATTTCTCTAAGATAGATTTGAAAAGTGGTTACCATCAGATTAGGATAAGAGAAGGGGATGAATGGAAAATAGCCTTCAAGACTAATGATGGACTCTATGAGTGGTTAGTTATGCCATTTGGACTAACCAATGCACCAAGCACCTTCATGAGGCTGATGAATGAAGTGCTGAAGGAGTTCACTGGTAAGTTTGTGATAGTGTATTTGGATGATATTTTGGTGTTTAGTCAAACTAAAGAAGATCATTTGAAACATTTGAGGATGGTGTTGAGTAAACTACATGAGGAGAAGTTGCTAATCAATGTCAAAAAGTGCAGTTTTCTGAAAATAGAGTTGATATATTTGGGATTTGTGATTTCAAAAGAAGGATTGAAGATGGATAAGGAAAATATTAAGGCCATACTTGAGTGTCCTACACCCAGGAGCACATATGAGGTAAGAAGCTTTCACGGTTTGGCTAGCTTCTATAGGAAATTCATAAGAAATTTTAGTGGAATTCTTGCTCCAATGATAGATACAATCAAGGGTGATAAAAGAAGTTTTGTTGGACTGAGGCTGCTAATAAGAGTTTTAGATTGTTGAAAAAGAAGGTAACTGAAGAACCAATCTTGACCTTGCCTGATTTTAATAAGCTTTTTCAAGTAGAATGTGATGTTAGTGGAACTGTAATAGGCGTTGTTTTAAGTCAAGATGGGAAGCCTATAGCATAATTTAGTGAGAAGTTAAGTGATGCTAAGAAGAAATATTCAGCTTATGATCAAGAATTCTATGCTCTTGTACAAGCTTTGAAGAAGTGGAGGCATTATCTTTTGCCTAAAGAATTTGTTTTATTCATTGACAATTATGCTTTACAGTTCATTAGCAATCAGAATAAGTTGAATCAAAAGCATGTCAAATGGATTGAATTTTTACAAAGTTTCACATTCACTATTAAACACAAGAAAGGACAATCTAACAAGGTTGCATATGCCTTAAGCAGGAGAAATCTGATTATACAAGAGTCTCAAGTAAGTATTGTGGGATTTGAAGATTTGAAGGAGCTATATAAGGAAGATCCAGACTTCAAGGAACCATATGAGGCTTGCATGAATCCAGTGGGGGTTGAAAGGATTCATTGGATATATTTCATGGTCTAAGAGGGTCTGTTGTTCAGAGGCAACCAGCTTTGCATTCCCAAGAGTTCCATGAGGGAGAAGGCAGCTTATCAGGACATTTTGGGTAGAACAAGACATTAGCACAATTGAGTGCTCACTACTATTGGCCAGGTGTGAGTAATGATGTTAAGAATTTTTTTGAAAGGTGTAAAATATGCCAATATGCTAAGGGAAGTAGTCAAAACATAGGTTTGTACCAGCCACTACCCATTCCAAATAGGCCTTGGGATTCAATAAGCATGGATTTTGTACTTGGTTTGCCAAGAACTCAAAAAGGCCATGATTCCATATTTGTTGTGGTAGATAGGTTTTCAAAGATGGCTCACTTTATTCCATGTTTCAAAACAAGTGATGTTACTCACATAGCTAATCTATTCTTCCAAGATATTGTTAGATTGCATGGATTGCCTAGAAGTATTATTTCTGACAGGGACACCAAATTTGTTGGACATTTTTGGAGAACCTTATGGAAGAAATTGGGAACACAACTAAGTTTCAGTTCAGCCTATCATCCTCAAACGGATGGCTAAATAGAGGTTGTCAATAGGAGCTTGGGCAACATCTTGAGAAGCTTGGTAAGTATGCATCTGAAATAATGGGATCTTGCACTTGCACAAGATGAATTTGCCTATAATGATTCTCCTAACAGAAGTACATGATTGATCCCATTTCAAATCATGTATGGAATGCATCCAAGAGGCGTGTATGAGTTAAGAAATCTAAGCAGCATGGAGACAAGGAGTGCTGATGCGGAAGAATTTGCCAATGCCATGCAAAATTTGCATGAATAGGTAAAGAAGAAACTTGAAGAAAACACCATCAAGTACAAGCTAAGGGCAGATCAAAAGAGAAGAGAGGTCAGTTTCAGTCTTGGAGACCTTGTTCTTGCTCATCTCAGAAAAGAGAGGTTTCCAAAGAAAGAATACAACAAGCTGAAGGTAAAGAAAATAGGACCATGCAAGGTAATAAGAAAGTTTTCAAATAATGCATATGAAATAGAATTGCCAAAGGGGATTGGAATCTCTCCAATTTTTAATGTTGTAGATTTATATCCATACAAGGACGAAGGACAATCAGCCAAATAAATTGAAATAGAGGTAGATGAAGTTATCTAATGGGAGCAGCAACTACCAAAGGAAGTGCCAAAGGAAATTGAGAGTATTTTAGAGAAGAAAGTAGTTAAAAAGACAAGAAACAAAGAATACTTCTAGTATCTAACTAAGTGGAAGAATCTACCAGCTGAAGATGCAACATGGTTGACTGTAGATGGTATCCTTAAGCTGGGCACAAGTATAGACGAAGTGATGTAGAAAAACAACAAGTGAAGAACACTTCTTCTGCTGGTTGGAAGAATGATGTAGGAGCATCACTCTAAAAGCTAGTTGATTTATTTTCCCTCCGTTTTGTTTTTGCATTTTGAAAACTTATTTTTCTTAACATTCTTTAAGCCTTTAAAAAAAAAAAAGCTTGTAGGGTGAGTAGTTAGTTGTTTGGAATCTCCTTATCTTAGAAGACTGTTTTTATGTATTTTGGGCAGATTGTTGCACCCAACCCAGGTTTAAACAAATTTGCTATGTTAGGAACAAAATCTTTTTGTATGCATCTGGATGTGTATGTGTTAAAAGAAGAAAAATAGGGGATAAGCTGAAGAAGGAGAACAGGGGCAGAGAATAGAGACTGGCGGCCCAGAATAGATATAAAGCATATACAGGTGTGTGTTTATCTTAATATATTAATGAATTGAGTTCTTTGTTGTTGAGAAATTCATTTTTCTGAGAAAGGCGTTGTTGAAAGTTACTAGGCGCAGCCATATGACTTCTGGTCATTGTTGAGTTTATTGTAATTATGAGCCACTTAATTGTTTAAACTTTGAGCTATTTCAATACATATATAAATCTATTTGGGGTGCTCAATGCATTAAACCAATAAAACACCTATTTCATTGTTAAAGCCAAATATATTGGCTGGGCCGTATTGTTTTTAAAATACATTGTTTGAAATTCTCGCCTCTTGTAATGTTGGATGCGTTGGGCCACCCCAACAAATTAAATATAACTTCAGCGAATGGAAATGTTATGCTGGGACATTGTTTTATAATAATGTAGTTTCTTACAATGCATCTCTAATGCTGGGCATTCAAGTTAAGTCTGGTCTTTACAACACGTATTACTACTGAGCCGTGGTTATTTTTTACAATGCATAAAAATTATGCTAAGCGTCTTGAATTGAAAGTCAAACAAGAGTGAGTCTGCGTGGAAAGGCAAATTTGGGTTTGTAACGCATACCAAATGCTGGGCATACAAATGTTCGAGTCATAAAGGAGTCAGGCATTGGTTTGACTTAGGAGAGGACACCAGGATTCAGCATTTAGGAACATTGTTTAGCTAGAAAAAGAGGACGCTAGATAACATTTGTGTGTTTGAAGAAATACTCTGTTAATACGTTGCTAAAACATATACCTCTATATAGAAGTCTTGATTAGCAGTCTGAAAATAGAGAAACCAAAATATATATATATATCTTTGTCAAAAAGTCTGTTGAACCATTTTGAGTAAATTGTCTAAGCTGAAGAAAATGTGAAGATAATACTTTGTGTGCTGGAAGAAGAAATTGGTCAAGACATGTTTTATCCCTGCCACTAGAGATTTTTTGCTCATAATTTAAAAGTTTGCTTAACACCTTCAATTTAGCCTGTGTGTTGCAAGGTTATTTTCATCACAAGTTTACACCATAATTCTTATTAGATGTGAGAGGAGCACATACACCAAGTCTTGATGACCTTAGGCAAACTTAGGACTTACTAAGACTCTTTAATACTACAAGGCAACTCTCTTAATTTAAAATGAGTTGGGTTCTTATTTTAATATGAGAAGGAAGATTATATGGACATGTAAAAGAGAATATTGAACTAAAATATGAGTTACTGATTGACACTTTTATTTCTAATAGAAAGAGACTTGTGGGGTCTTAAAGAAATCTCTGATATTAGTGTCTGACACTAATTCCTTTTTACATAATTAAAGACAATTTTAAAATATTATTTAATTTATTAAAGTGATATATTTTTGGAATTTGATACCACTTATACTAACTTATTCATGATCTTAGTTAGCATATAGACATAAACCAATGTTGGAGACCAAAAAAATATATTGTTATCCTTAATTTCACACTATATGTGAGAGGAGAGCATACACCAAGTTTCTAATGACCTTAGGCAAACTTAAGACTTACTATGACTCTCTAAGACTACTAAACAACTATCTTATTTTATAATGAGTCAGGATCTTCTTTTTGTAGAAGGAAGACTAGACAGATAGGTAAACAAAAATCTCTACCTAAAACTTGAGTTATCATTTAACACCTTTATTTCTAATAGAAAGAGACTTGTGGGGTCTTGATGAAATCTCTACCATCGATGCCTGTCATTGAGTCCTTTTTACATAATTAAAGATAATGTATAAATATTCTTGTTCTTTTTATAAATTAATTAATAGAGGAATCTTATAGGCATGGAAAACAAAGGTCATGTAAAAAAAATCCCATTTATTTTCTTAGTAGGATATTATGGCTCTGACATATTAAACTAGCGCAAAGACAAAACTAATTTATTTAGAGTTAGATGTTACGAAGCTACTGGTCTAAATCATGACTTTCATATTCACTATAATCTATAAGAGGAATATTTTAAACATGATTTTTAACCACTTTTCTTCAAGTTATTCTAGGAAAGGCAATAATTCCTAAAAATCATCTTCTTTGATATATTCTTCAACAAGATCATGAAAGCAATAGTCATAGTGATGCTAAATTTTCTTGCTTTTATCTAGATTTTAAAAAAATTCACATCGTTTATATTTCACAATTAAATGAATATTTTAGTATCCAAATAAAAACTTAAGTAATTAATATCATATAAAAAACTATAGGTATTATCGTATCCTTTTGAAAAGGGATTATGAACTGGAAGTAAAACCTTCAACTAAAGAGGCATCATCTTATACAAATCTAGAATAAATTGTTTAAAACAAGAAGTGGTTATTTTGATGAAAGTTTCAATGAAAGTGTTTGTCCCCATAGAGAAAGTGGCTTCTCTATATTTTATGACTAATTCATATATCATTCCAAAAGTTGTGTGATCAAAATGGAAATTGAGCACATAAAGAGTATATTTTTTTAATCTAAATATTACTGTCATACCAGTTATCTAGAATACTTACCACTTCAAAAGCATGCTTTGAATACCAATAAGATATAATTTTATCAATTATTTCTTGTAAAATACAATCTTTAATACTTTTCATAAAACCTTTATGAATCCATACTTATTTAACTTGCCTTTTCTAGATGTTTATTGGTTTAGACTTCTTATCATCTTTAAATGATGTTGAAAGAATTCTTCTATTGCTATAACTTGCTTATGAGTTTGAGGCCATATAAATATTTATATATATGAGGATGTGTATTATTTGTATTCCTTTTATAATTGATTTATTGATTTTCATGGAAGAAAGAGATAAATATCATTATTAAGAAAGGAATAAAAAAGACATAAAGAGAGTGTACTAGCATCCACCATGCTTGAAATAATTTTTCTAGAAAAGAGTGATTGTCAGTGACTCGACCATATGGTTTTGTGTTAAAACCATAAAACTTAGTGGTGATTGATGGTCACTAGACTTGATTTTTTTGGGTTAAATCCACTCAAACCCTTTGATGAGTATCATTCCTCTAACAAATTATTTTTTTGGTTATAACCATTGAACCATGTGGTTGTCATACCACAAGATGAATAGTTTTATGGAAAAATGATTAAATTGTAGGATTTTTGTAATCTTCTCTAATATCTTTGGATTCAGGTGATGGAATATTATTTTATACATAATATGTTAACCATTGGGATACTATTTGGACCATAGTACCATTAATCACATTGTCATAGTCATGCCATCTAAATATTTAAGCCTTCTTTATTTTAACTTGTGAGTTGGAGATAATAATCCTAGAAGGCCATTAGAGATGATGATAGTTATATGATTATAATTTAGCTAACCTATAAAATTCCTTGTCAATTAAATAATCATACATGTATCAAATAATTAGTCGTAGAGATCTATTATGGGTCCTGTTGAGAAATCCAACCACATCTAAATATAGGTTAACACCTTCATTGTTAGCATGAATTTCAAACTGTGATCTAAGAATACATATTTTATTTATAACTCCAATTTTGACCAACTTTATTGCTCTTTCCATCCCTTCTATAGACTAATTTTATCTAGCCAATTTATGGATAAAATATCTTCCATGTACTTCTAGAGTGACTAGTTCTTCTTTAATGTCTAAGGAAATTTGGAGATCAAAATTGTATTTGTTCCTAATATTTTGACACTTTCCTTTTAACAACCCCGCTGAGTTTTACTAGGATAGTGTAGTTTTTAAAAAAATAATTACACATATTCATCTAATATATTTCACCACAATGAAACCTAATTAAGTGATCTCTAACTAAATATATTATTTTTAGTTAACCTTCTTAAAGGTCTATAACTAATCCATTTAGGTAATGATTACCATAACAATGATCTATCAAAATAGATACAATGTTGAATATACAAATAAATATTACATTTATTTTATAGAAATAATATTACAAATTTAGCCATGACTAATATAACATTACAACAACTACTTTAATTATTCATATGAATACCATGTATAGTTTCAAAAATAATAATGTCTCAATAATAATAATAATAATAATAATAATAATAATAATAATAATAATAATAATACAATGATAAAAAACTCCATGAAGCATGAGTATCAACAAACTCAAAGTATCTATCGGTAATATTAAGTGTAGTACTATAGTGGGGAGGGAGAGCATCATCTGAGTGCTTTTCCACACCAATCATGGACCATCGATCCCCTAGATTATATCCTAACAAGGGAATGACCCTTCCTTCACGTATGGGTATAAAATGATGGTGTGGGAATCTAGAGTGACAAAATAGAACCCGTGTGATGTAAGATAACTAATACATGATGTATACCATAAATAAATATATCCTAACATCTACAAATATGTAAACTATATCAAACACATGGAATGACA